>JAHDVE020009226.1:0-100058 GCA_022606495.2 Halesus radiatus | reverse complement strand
CAGTAACCTTCCTATTGTTTCAAACGTTAAGTGCAAAAAAATCATCAACCTCGGAATGTAACTGTAAATTTATGGTATATACAAAACAAACAAACAAACACCGCTAGCCCGGGACATTCTTCTTTATATAATTGAAGATGAACTATAATATATAGTTAATCATTGAAGAAAATATTATTAACATAACCTAAATGAAACATGAAACCGGAAAAAACAACAGAAAATAAAAAGATATCAGTCGCATCGGGGACATGAACCCAGGTCCTCTGTTTATCCGGGTTGGACTTCTCGGTTTGACGAGCGACATGTCCAAACGATCTGAGGATACGCTGTAGGCAGACAGTTGACAGCCTATTGCCGATGCCAATCTCTTCCAGAATTGATATATATGTGTGCCTGGCTGTCCATGGAATCCTGAGCATTTTCCTCCGGAACCACATTTCGAAAATCGTATCGAATATAGAAAATAAATAATAAGACGATCCACCGGCTAAAATTCCAACGAAATCACGCGTTTCTTATGCAGGTGGCGACAAGGTTGAAAGTCCCGCTTAACATCGGCCGCATGTTTCGATTTACGCAAAAAAAAACATCTATTCTATTCTGTAACACTCGGACGTAATTATTAAAATGTTTTACGATTATATTCTAAAAAACTAAATATCGGAAAAAGGGTTCGTAAGTAGGAGAGTTTGCGCTTTAAACATTTTTTTTAATGTCTGATACTTTATTTTTTCTAGGCTTATAAAAAGACACACCAAAAATTGCCCGATTAAACGAAATGCCAAGGTGTGTTCTACTTGCAGTATTTAATTAAATCAACTATGATATTTCTAGGCCATCAAATTCACAAACCGAAATCACATGATTTTGCATTACTTCCCATTTTTAAAAAATATACATATACGAGTATAGATTTTATTATATTTGAAAAAAATATTTATTCCATTTGGTAGGCAGTCCCGCGAGCCATTTAATGAGAAACCAACACCTTTGCCATAGATCTCTCCAAGTGACCTACGTTTGGTGACTTAACAGGGGTGCCCGGGTTTATGGGGTGAGGTTTTTATTTTTTTACAGTAACCCCACACAGGAGATCCTGAGGAAAATAATTTCCCTTAAGGTCTATGTCATCTTTGGAAATGCTGTGTGGAGAGTCTTTTAGAGGATAGGAAGGAGTGAACATGGGTCTTGAAGAGACCCATGTTGTAGAACAGAGGAAACACACAGGTCGGCAGATCATTCCACAGCCGAGCTGTTGAACACAAGAACGAGTCGTAGAAGCGACCCGTTCTCATGTGACAAATGTCAACCGTTTGCAAATGTTAGGCGCGCGTTTGGCGTGTTTCCCGACTATGCACCTGTGCTGAAGGGATCAATGACGGTTTGTTCAGGTCTTGACGGCGGATGCGTCTGTCCACCAGCTGCTTGACCGGATCGAGAGAGGCCGGTTGAGGGAGACCCTTTGACCTCGTCAGCCGGACTCTTTCGACCCATCGCCTTGCTCCCCGGTGGAAAAGATGAATTCATACGTCTGAGGCTCCTAGACGCACTGACCCACAGATTCCAACCCCTCATATCTCTTTCCTTCCCAGAACTTCCTCTCCTTCCTTTCCCCAGACCCACCACGGAGCAACCTGAAAGATGACGCAGACCTAAAATATGGAGTTAATGTTTAAAAAAAGTTAGGGTTGGCATCGCTGAACTTAAATATTCGATTTTATCTTAAAATTCTTAAAACTTAAAAAAAAATCAATCCAAAATTGTACTTTACCTTACTTTTTTAATTTTATAATTCTTTTTCCATATATTTATTTAGATTTTAAAGTAGTTCCAAAGCGTATCTCAATCTTTGTTACAGTTGATTCTCCTGTAAACTTGGCAAAATATACTTTAACTTTGGGTAATTTACTGATTGTGGTGATCGTAGGCCAACGAAAAACTCAAATATTTCTAAATCTTCTTCGCGTATTTAAATGCATATAATTTAAAATATAAACAGTTGATTCTTCTGTAAACTTGGCAAAATATACTTTAACTTTGGGTAATTTACTGATTGTGGTGATCGTAGGCCAACGAAAAACTCAAATATTTCTAAATCTTCTTCACGTATTTAAATGCATACTAATTTTTGCTTCTCTTTTTTATATGTTTTTTCACTATGTCCATAAAACACTATTTTTTATATACTTCTGTAGATTTAGAAATTGTTATTCATGTTTCTGTACTTGACAGTTAAGTAACTTTCCTTAGTTTAAATATTTATTTCATATATATATTTATAGGCCACTCCAACCACCAGCTCACATTAAGACAGAATATATGTTACACAAATCTGTAAAAATGTAACAAACTAATAGTACCTAATCATTTATTTATTTAAAGTCCCTTCAGCGCCGTGGATAATCGAAACACGATGCAATTTTTAACATTTTCAGCCAGAGGCGTGGCTGTCCGCTGCCCCCTTTCCCGCAAAATGGTGAATACCAAATAAAGGATCCGAGGAAACGGTTTAAGATCGGAACCATGACCGGAGCGGGAACTACTTTGGTTTACTTCTGTGAAGATAATTACGAGCTGTCAGCAGAACTATCAGTTTGCCTAAGTACAGGCGATTGGTCGGCCACTCCGGAGTGTAAACTGTAAGTACCCTCTTAAAGGTTTCTTCTCCCCTCACTGCATTAGATCTGATGAACCAGGCGACTCCACTCTGACGGCTCTGCGATCTGGTCACGAAACATCGCTAAAGCCACTGTCACTGTATAGACTATTTATAAAGATTGGATGGGTGTAATATGCATTTGGTATGTTTTCAGCCGTCACAAGTACAGTGCGCCCTGCACCCTTCCAGCCTTTCCTAAAAATGGTACCTACTACATCCAGAGTCCCAACGGAACCGCGAGGGTCGGGGAAATAGCCACAGCCTACACAATCCTGTTTTACACTTGCGACCACGGATTCGATTTGTCCAAGAACGTGTCCATTTGTCTGGGAGGCGCTTGGTCGGCGGATCCACAATGCGTCCCGTGAGTTTTCTTTGATTAAAGTTACCTTTTTAAAGCTTAATGTTCCTTCTTCTTCTTCTCTTTGTTACATAATATGTAATTGATTTAGAATTATTTCTAATTTTACAGCATTAAAGATACTCGTTGTGTTTTGCCTTCGCAACCAACGAACGGTTCCTACAACATCAGCCCACGCGGTTACTTCACTTCGACGCCTGGCCAATTGGTCAGTCAATATACCATCTTGGAGTACACCTGCGATTATGGCTATGAATCTTCGAAAAGTATTATTGTATGTGGAGACAATAACATGTGGTCAGCTGTGCCAGTTTGCCAAGGTAGTATCTTTTATTCTAACCATTGAATTTCTCAGAGCTCCGAGACCTTTTTTAACTCTCCTTTGTGAGTCGTTACCTCATTTCTGAGGATTGTGACCACACCGCGATAGGATGAACTGGGAACTTCCACTCTCCTGCGGTGTATGGATATCTGCGGACACAAAGTTTTCGCACTCCTATGATGCTTAATCAGTCTGACGCAGCGGTCCTCTTCCTATCATCCACTTTGCCAGTCACCATGAGCTCTTCTATAACATTCAAGTTCTCAGTTTGAGGAGCTATGTCTCCCTGTGGACCTCTTTGCCGTTCTTTAAATTTTCTGTGGACCCTCCATGTGGTACAATACTGAACAAGTGGTATTTATTCACTGCGCGACGCATTGCTGCTGGTATGTGTGTGGACGCCATTCGCTTTAAGTGCGCAGTAGACTTGTCGAGCGAAACTTACTACGGTTTTTTACTAAGCGTGCAGTCTAAATGAACTCCGATCCGTGGACTCCCATTTACATCTCGTGGACCCCCTTTTATTCTGCCTGCCAATGAACCCACAGAGGTCCATACGAACCACTTTGTTAACCTATGGTTTGGACAGACAATGCATCCAGTTCTGCAATAATATTTTACTGTGTTTAGATGTTTTTTATGTTCTTATTTTGTGTTTGATTGTTGCAGTGAGAACGGACTTCGATGCTCCTACGTATACAGTAAAGTAAGCTATTGATGTTCTTAATGTTAGTCTTTACTATTAAGTATATTTGGTATATTACTACCAGGTGACATGGTTGGAGATTTAAATGAAGAATGAGGAACTCCGGTGAAAAATACAATGACTTTAAAATGTTCATATAGATCAGCAAACGCCGATTCTGAATATACTTTCATAATTATAAATTGTTATTTAAAAGTGACTAAAAATCAGCTCATCTAAACACCGTGTAATGTTTGTACTATTGCATTTGAAACATCTGACGTCACGTGAGCATTCTGTTTTTGGATTAGTATGAAAACAATTATTTTTCAATTTTGTTTAGTTTTGGCAAAATTTTAACTGAACTTGGGTGACTTTATACTGTATAATTATTGTTCAATAAAAACAACTATTATTCATGAAAGAAATTAGAGTATTCATGATCAAACCAATTATCAATACGGATATTATGATAATGTTAATAGTCAAAACTATTATTATTCTTTAAGTTAAAGTTTCTAAAAAGGTTCATAATTTATGGTTTATAGTGAATCGAATATACAATTATGTACGGTAAAGCTCATCCTTGTTTTGATATTTGACCTTCTAACCTCAAAACTGATCAAAACCGACCGGCCATAGATTTGGAGTGTTTTGGCGGCCTTTGAAAAATTGAAACTTTGAAAATTATTTTAACCATGAAAACTAACTTTAAAAAACAAACAAAATGTGCTGGTACTTAAGTTTGAAGGTCATTATTAATAATAAAAAATTGGACTGGAGTTCCTTATTACACACGAAGATTAGTAAGAAACGTGGATTTAGCAGCAAAATGGTAATGTTTATCTCACTTTATAGGTTTTTTAATAAAGATAAGTACATAATATAACTTTTATTGTAAGGTACAACTGTTCTATTTTTATTTTTAATGTAGAAGCTTCAAGCTCATCAAATGGGTCGAAGTTCGTATACTGACATCTCTACCTCATAACTCATAACCACTGCTGTACTGACAAGATCCCAGATGTTTGATCTATACCACAGAGCAAATAATACTTTTGTAAAAAGGGTCAAACTAAATACTCCAACTGAGTATAAAGTTTTTGCAAAAAAAGCCGAACCTTTTCTTATTTACTTGTATATTGCATTGAAGCAATATTTTGCTGTCATATTGTTATTGTTTGGGATATATTATCTAGGATTTGATGTCGTTTAAATTGGTAACCTTGCGGGGAGTTTTCCTATGAGATTCAGTAACAGGAGGAGAGATTCTTTGGACAGGCGCTAATGACTTCTGGCCGTTTAGCCGCCCGCGGCCGTGTGACGAATCAAACCGCCATTATCACACATTTATATTACGACATTATAAGTACCGCCAACATCATCCTCTCGGACGTACGTCGACACTGCACGTGGCCACGAACCTCACATACAACAATACCACGAAAAGCCGGTACCATCTTAATATTTCAATAGCAAGCCCTTCTTTTAAATTCAGTAGAATCAATTGGTATGTTGTTCCATAACATATTGATATTGTCGTTCACTCTAAATTGTGTTTCCTTTTAAAGTAATCCCATGATCACCACAGTATGATTTACTATATATGCCCTGAGATTATTTGTCTTGATTGTGTAATGTCGACAGATGATTGTAATGGCGCCCTTCTTTTAAATGCCTAAATATTCAGGTGAATATCTGCCTATCAGCAGGCCCTATGTGAGCATGTTTAACCTGGGAACTTCACCTCTTCTCTACCGAACAACTGTTTTACTTATTGGCTATTTGGATTAGTTTGGAATCGCTTACCAAAGCTACGGGAAAAATGAGATTTGCCATAGATTCCGCACAATTGTAAAATAGACAAATTGATCATTAGCAGATTTGCTTTTGGAAGTGTAAATACGAATTCTTTGCAGTGCAATGCGAGTTGCCTGGAGACTGTCAGGATGCATTTATTCGCAAACCAAATGACAGTGACCTGCCTAAGCTTGCCCATCGCCCCCCTTATTTTGGTTTCTTCCCCTTGAGTGTTAGGGCATCTCTAGTAATTACCTGCTCTGTGGTCGCAACTGTCCGAAGCCAGTAGGTACAACCTAACTAAAGTCCTAACTTAGTACCTACCTAAAATATTGCATTTCGTAATAACTTAATGCTAAATCTTTAAGCGATATATTTCAAAATTATTATTTGTTGGTAATTAAGGTTTTTCAATAAAATTTCGCCGTGTGAAACGGTAACCATTTATTAAAATGATCACAGAAGGGATAATGAATATGCCGTGGAGAATTTTTTTTTTTAATTTTTCGTTCAAGACAATAAATACTGTAGATTTTTATCAATCTTAAATTTTAGAGAATATTTATTAAATTATTGAGACAGAGACAGATTACATGGCTCCCGTGAGCACTCACTCATTGTGCTATCTCCCATTTTACCTTATTCCTTTGACAGGAACCCGGTCCCTTTGATGTTGTTCACCAGGGTTATAATTGGATATACGGCCATGTCTCTTGATTCCACAGTATGTCTTCCCAGATAGCTGAGCCTTCTCCCATCAAGGCAGGACATTGACACCATTGAATTAGTATTTTCATCCTCTTCATATTTCCTGCATCTATTGGTGTTTTCCACTCCCAACAACTGTATGTGTCTCCTGAGGTGGCAGTGTCCCCCAGTGAGTTTCTGTCAATATTGAGTAGTTGCCTGGTTCGTCTGGGGTTAGGCCTGTTTATGAGTACTTTGGATTTTCATTCCGGATGCCCTCTCCCATTCCTTCCAGTGCTGGGATTTAACCCACCTTTCAATTTGTAGTATGATGGGGCAAGCTGCCACTCCTACGGCAGGCTCGGATCCATCAAGCGGTGCTTTCCCCCCTTTTCTCGCTAGGCTGTCAGCTCGCTCATTGCCTTCGATGCTGTTGTGCCCTGGTACCCAGATTACGGTTATTTTATGGTAGCCAGTTCTTCAAGAATATTCCTGCATTCCATCACCAGTCTGGAGTTGCATCGGTTACTTTCCAGTGCCATTAGGACTGCCTGGCTATCAGAGCATATGCTTATGAAAGAACATATCAATAAACTTGTTATTTTGGGCTGCTGATTCAAAATATTGAAGACTGACAAGTTTATCGCGGTACTCTTTCGTATTTTATAAAATAGAGTGGAAATCATTAATATTTTTATCATACCACCCGGAAATCCGAACAATTGATTATTAATAAGAAATATCATATCACACGTCCGTTACTTCTATGTTTTCAAAAACATTGTCTAGGCCCAAGAGCAAGCCAATAAATTAAGGCTATTTTTTTAGCCAAGTGCATCACTACTTTAGGCACACGGTCACACCAGCAACATACGAGTACTTTACTATCGGTTCATCTCT
This sequence comes from Halesus radiatus, assembly GCA_022606495.2. Lineage (NCBI taxonomy): Eukaryota > Metazoa > Arthropoda > Insecta > Trichoptera > Limnephilidae > Halesus > Halesus radiatus. The sequence goes on along the minus strand of JAHDVE020009226.1, from coordinate 92,641 downwards.
TCAGTGGTTAGAACAAAGTAATAGCACTTGAATTTTTTTTTCAGTGATGGATGCAAGCTTCCGGCCAAGCCCGATCATGGCTTCTACACGGTGGTGAACTACGACAAATCTCTGATTCCCGGTGAACTGATCCTGCCCTACACCGTGCTGAATTTTCACTGCGAAGACAATTACGAGCCGTCTAATATTCTGACTGTGTGTATGCAAGACAAATCCTGGTCTTCTGATGTCACCTGCAAAAGTAAGTTCACTTTTCCTCCCAACTTGTATTTATTCTGTTAACTTTCATAAATCTTTTTTTTTTGCAGTAACTCCACACAGGAGGCCCTGAGGGAAATTATTTCACTCAGTCCTATGTCATCTTTGGTGGTGCTGTATGGAGGGTCTTTTGGGGGATAGAAAGGAGTGACCCTGGGTCTAAAGACACCCATTCAAAGCTGTAAAACAAAAGAACAAGTCGCAGAAGCGACCCGTTCTCATGTGAAAAATGTCAACCGTGTACAAATGTTACACGTGTTTGGCGTGTTTCCCGACTGTGTTTCCTGATGAAGCTTGTCCCTCGGAGCATTTCCTATTGAAATACCGGTAGAACAAGAACAGCATTCCCACCTGACGTCTGTGCTCCAAAGAAATCCGTTTGTTAAGATAGGGGAATCTATCAAATGGACCGCCTGTTTCTGCATAGAGTCAAGGGTTTTCAGATATTTTGGGGCTCCCGACCAAAGGTGGCTGCCAAATTCTACAGTAGGGCACATTTGTGATTTGTACAGAATCAGCAGTTGTGTACTATTAAAGTAGTTTCACGCACTTATTCCAAACATCAATGTTGGTATCAGCACTCCATCGTGGATTGCTATCCTCGCTTCTTTTGACAACTTTTTAGTGAGGACGATCGCGTGCACTCCTCCATTAATGAATTTTCCTTTATTTCCTGATCTTTCAATGTATTGATCAACCTTTCCATCTCTTGTCGTGAACATACTTCCCAAATACACAAACTCATCCACTTGCTCCAAGAACTTATAATGAATATTTTTGTTATTTGTGCCAAACAATTCCCTGTCTAACTAACCTGCCAATATTTGAGTTCCTCCTACTATCGTATCATGACAGTGGGAAAATGATGCTTGGGCGATAATGGAGGACTAGCGAATGATAAAACTCTTGTAAAAGTATTACGAAATCAAAGCACGGTGTGTTAAAAACACTCAACACACTTAAAAAAACGAAAGAAGGATTTTTAAATTTTCTAAACATTCAAAGCATCTCTTTGATTGGAACTTTGACAGTCTTCTGATGTGATGATGCTTCTTTTCCTTCCTTTTATCACATGCACAATGTCAACATCTTACTTACCTTGAAATGTAATTAAATTAGAAACATTCCAACCTTAATCACTTCTTCTTGTCCAACTCGTTTCGATTATTTATCTCTGTCTCCTCTAACGAATAACTTAAAAAGTTTTTCTGTTTCCTTTCAGAGAGCTGCGAGATGATGTCCTCGCACAGCGTGAACTTTGTATGCCTGTCGAGCAAACACACCCGTGTGGCATGCGCCCACTTCGCACCTCACGGCTCCACCGTGCACCCCTTCTGTCGCGCGGGGTACTCGCCGGTCGGTGAGCTGGACACCATTCGCTGCCAAGACGGCAAATGGGATAAGAGCACACCCGAATGCCAGCCAGGTAAATATAAAGCATTAATAACCTCTTCCACACGGTGCGAGAGAGGTAACATAAGATAATCACCAGTCAGTGTGCTGGATACCGTGCGCTGCCTCGATGGTAAGTGGGACGGCAGCATGCCTGAGTGCCAGCCGAGTAAATTTTTCTTCTTAAATCGCTACCTCATTTCCAAGGATCCCCAATCCAATTGCCCGATAAACCAAGCTCCTCCACTCCTCATGGTCCTACGCTATATGGAGATGGGCCACGGACAATGACATTCTGGACACCTTAATACTTTCGTCATGATATATTTACAATAGTGGAAAACATCGCTTCTGCAATGTTGGTGGATTTCCCAGCAGATGTTTGAACCCCCATCTAAGTATCACAGACATCCGGAATTAACATTATGACTTATCCACAGTTCTCCATCTCCATGCAGCCCTGACCATGAGGAGTGTGGGAGCTTGGTTCATCGGGACAATTAGAGTAGGGATCTTTGACAATAAGGCAGCAATTTGAGAAGAAAATTATGCCTCGACATTTTGACGGTAGTAGGAGGACTTCAAATGTTGTCGGGTTATTCAAATCCTGGGAATGCGTGAAAGAAAATATCTTTCTCAATATCACAACCCCTGACTTGACAGTTTTAACAGAACTTTCATCTTGAGTCACTGCCTCGTAGCTAAGCATCAGTAGCTGACCCATCCTGATTCGTGGAGCCCAGTAATACTAGATCAGTCCAACTCATCAGTGATCTTCCTCTGCTTTACCTGCCTTCGTTTTTCCCAGTGACCATGAGCTTCTCCAGGTTGGAGTTGTCAGTTTAGCAAGTAACGTGTACAAATTCTCTAAAGATGCGTTATGGGCAGACAGTTGATAGCCTATTTTGAATGCCTAGCTTAATTGTTTATTTATATAAGTTGTGTGTTGTATTAATATTTTATTATATGATATTTATTGGCGAATTTTAACATACTATGTAATTCTTATGATGACGCGTTCTTTATCATTTCAGACGAAGGCAGGACACCTAACTCTTGGAATTTCGGAATCTTCCAAGAATTCGGCGGGAATGTCCTCCCTATGTGTGTCTTCTTGGAAGGTCAAATTGCCATACGAGGTATGTCACAGCAACAAAAGTTTACTGACACCTCTCCAGAATTTTTTTTCTAAAAATGTTATACAATCTAATTTGCTAAATACCTTGTGCCAGTATATACTCGTACAAACCTTTCGACTTGAGGAAAAAATGAGCTTTACTTTTCCCGTCCATATTACTGATTTATCTCTTCAGTATTTTCATTGAGCATCTGAACATCCTCAGCTGTTGAAAAGGCAACAAACTCAGAGGCAGAATTTTGAAATTAAAAGAGTTAGATAATTTAATCTGAGATTCTTTACAAAAATTTGGTCGGAGTTGTGTGGAAGGCCGTTAAGAGGAACGGCTGCCCGACCTGTCTCATACAATACTTAATTTTGTAAATATTCACCTAAACCTAATGATATTTTTTTTCATATAAAAGTATAGTAAATATCTAGTACGGATTAGAATTTATTTATTTATTTTTGTTTTACATTATGAAATACAGGCCATGAAAGGAATTAATTTTTCACGATTTTAAGTATTGACCATTGAATCAATAATTGATATTATTCATGTTAAATAATTGTGATTTGCAGTTCCTCAGACGAATGCCCAAACAAACAACCACAATAGACGACCGGTCAACTACTATACCTTCGAGAGCGGTAATTTTTACAAATTACCCGATGACCAACTAGAACAGGCGATTTTTGATTCCACAGCAGAGGTTTGTAATTTTTATTTACTTTAATGGAAATATTATGATTTCATCATCAGCGGGATTTGGCCTCCTCCACAAATGCTCTCTACTGGCTGCGGACCCTCGCCTCAGGCCATTCACCATCGGTCCTAAGACCTCCGTCCTACTCCAGTCATCTTCCACACAGTCTATCCTCCTCTTCCTCTTGCTACTTCTGGATCACTTCCACTTGGACACCCTAATAGATCTTCCACATGAGCCATCCGGTCGTCCTTTCCTGATGCTAGTAGGCTTGACTTTAGGAAAGGATGACCAAATGATCGAACCTTTCGACACCATGACTTTTTTAATATCGGGCCGCCCGCTCGTGTGGAAGGGCTATTAGAGCCATCATTTTGCTGGTCCTGTTATCTAGCATTCTTTCAGGAGACACTTACGAACCAATTGTAGCATAAACAAATCGTTAAAACACAGTCAGTATCAAACCGACTTCACTCAAACTAATATTTCTTGTAGTTTAAATGCCACTTTGTTATTTTATTATCAGCATTTATTTTCTTCATTTTCTTTCAATTTTTACGTTCCCTTTCATTCCAAAAACCCAATCGTCACAGACCTGCAAAATTTCATACGAAATTTGTTAATGCTCTTTATATTTTTTTCAGGACACAATCCAAGGAGTTGTTAAACCCGGAAAGGGCAACAAGCCAAAAAAGTCAAAAAAGCCAAAAATACCTTCCATGATAACTCCAAATGAAATATTCCCGTCGCTATCACCAAATACTCCAGATTCCACCGATCCACCAAAGAAACCAGGAAGCAAGTGCCAGACGGTTTGCGACGACAATCAAATCTTTGGTGACTTTGTGGCTTCGACGTTGCGCAACTTCAACTCTAACCAGAACAAGAGGAAGTTGAAGTTGAGCATCCAGGAGTTGATTCTCGAAGCCTCAAAAGACGACGACTATTTAAGTTTTGTTTTGACTCCTGATACGCCTAATGAAGACGGGCCGGACATTGTCTATAATCCGGATTTAGATGAAGTACCATTGCCAAGTGGAATTGACACCCGTTCACTTTGAATGATAAATTTCGTCAGACGGTCGTCCAATACGAAAATAAGTTGTCGTTTATGTTTTTGTTTAAGTTTTCATGTACTTATACGTACCATAATAGATGTTCTTGTGAACATTGTATATTTCATAGAAAAAATCTAATATTACACGATATTAAAAAGAATCAAATAGTTTCATTAGTGTGTTTTAAGGTTTGTTTAAAACAGTGATGCACAACCAGTAGCGTCCAATACAGTTATGACCAAAGGTTAGGTTGCCTGTGGGTGATTTTTCAAGTTGGGGTATGAATTGTGCATTGAATATTGGGATATGGTGATTTTATCATTATCTTGCGCCGATTGTTGCGGTCAACTGAATACAAGGTATGCCAATCTGCATTCAAAATGTTAGGATTTGTTATCCGAGCCGTCAGGATACCCGTACTCTTCGAATACTATATTTCTCTTTAGTCCGTTAGTAGGCTGGAGAGTGGGTCGGCTATTTGGAATCCATTTCATAAACATTCATCAAAGAAATAATTCAATGAATTTTATTGTTTCAAAATGATTCTAAGCTACATAAATATTACTAACTAGGACATCATCTCCGGAGCACATTCAAGCGGAGTCTGAGCAGTTTTCCACGTGTAGGGGGCGCCACCTATCCTTTTTTTGTATAAGGCAATTCACCCTAAGGAGAGTGCTATGTGCCATTAAAATTAAGCAAATGTTTGAATTTTTATGTCAAGTCTATAAGGGAATAGGAGATCTCAAATATTGAAGTCATTCAAGTCTATGAACTTGTATAGAACTGAGAAAAGGCGAGAATTGTTGAGAGACAGTAAATATGGGATACTAAAGGGAGATTGGTGGGTGATTTTAAGAAGTAAACGGTAAATGCCTTTGAAGAACGAATGATTTTTACAATTAAAAAATACATGGTTAAGGGTCTCATTTTCCACACCGCACTGGCAGAGTGGACTATCTACGACATGGATTTTAAACAAATGTGATGCTATAGGACAGTAACCAATTCTCATTCTTGAGATACAGGAAATAAATCTTTTGGATTTTTTCTTGCCGTGGAACCAAGGTTTACATGGGATGTGGTTTTGTATTCCAGCGTAAAAAGCACCAGTTCGGGTTTTCGAATTAGCCCAATTTTCTTCCCAGTAGTGAATCATGTTGGATTTAAGAGTAGGGATGACGTTAGAGATAGAAATTCTAAAATCTAAGGGATAAATGCCGGAAATTGTTCCAAGTTTAGCGAGAGAATCGGCTTTCTCGTTACCCTCAATTCCTAAATGCCCAGGGACCGAAACCAATATTGTCTCGAAATTTGAATCATTTAATGATTTGAAGGTGTTTTTGATATTACAAATAATATAGTCTTCTGGATAATGGTTGATATTTGAGGAAATTTTCAATACTGCGCTTAGAGTCAGTGCACAGTAAGGCTCGACGGATATTGAGACGCTGGATTTGAATTAAAGCTTGTTCAATTGCGAAGCATTCTGCAGTAAAAATAGAAATTTCTTTAGGTAATTTATAAGACAGATCTAAATTGAATTCGGGAATATGAACTGCAGCTCCACAATCTTTGTTATCAGACTTGGAACCATCTGTATAAATAAGTGAAAAACCAGGGAACTTGGAAGATGTAATGTTTTAAAATTTTCCTCAACGTTTTGATTAGATGAAGTTAAAATGTTAGTCCGAAAGTCAGAAGTTATTACGGAGGGGATAAAATTGATAGAATCATATGGGATAGTGAAGATGGGAAGGATATGATCTTTTTGTAGATTTTGGAGGGAAGAAGACGGTGATTTGTATGAAAGAAAACTTTTTAGAAGGAGAGGAAATCGATTATTATCTGTCAATCTTTAATATATTTATCAGCCAGAAATTGTCTTCTTAAAAATAAGGGGGGATCAACACATTCTACCTGGAGAGAATTAATTCGAGAAGATTTATTGAGAAGACAAATATTGCTAACATCCAGAATTTAGCAGAGTTCAAACGGGTATTAAAAACAAAATTATTCAAAAAATCCTGACCGATATAAAACATAAATTCATGTGCGTAGAAACAGAATTTTAGGACATTTATTCTGTTAATTCTCCATAGCTTATTTAGTTGCGGTTTTCTCCCCTAGTTAATTTATTCCCTTAGTATCCAGTAAAAAACCATGTATATTATATCATATCATTTGACGGCCTCCATATATAATAATAAATTGTATTTATTTAATTAATTTGTGTTGTTTCACAATTACTTAATTAAAAAATAATATATAGTATATTTGCGCACGTTCCAAAGTGGAAGATACTCTCAGTATCGCCCTGGTGAAAGACCACCATTCAGAATTGAAACGTTGCTTGCAATGGCTTTTAGCCGTGTTTCGTGACCAGATCTGAATAGCCAGGTATTTCCCGACCTCCCTCTTCCCCTTCTCATTCCCCTCCCCAATACATTTCAGCCTCACAACATTCCCCAATTGGGAATGCCATAGTCTCACTAGCTCCAGACGGTTGGGAGCAGTCGGGACTCTTGTGCGGTATTCATATAATTTTATCTTTCTCTGTTGTTATTTGTACGTATGTGATATTTGATTATTTACACCCTTAGCTTACCTCTAAATTGTTATATTATAATACCTGCCCATGAATATTTTATGTCATAGTTTTAATTTGCATGTATATATATAATAATAGATATACTCTGTAGTAAATCTGTTATTTTACAATTATATTAGGTTAGGTTAGTGAGTATAAAGCGCACTTGAGGTGAACCTTCACAAAACTGCGCTATAGAAATTTACTCTTATTATTATTATTATAGCCATCCGACGCCACTAAGCCCTCTGCACGATCATGTAGAGAGCTCTTGAGAGACATAATATAGAGACATACAAAATTTTATTCCTCCTGTTGGAGAGGGTTCAGAAATAGTTTTTGAGATTGCTCTACATGAGGGAGTATGGCCATTATCCGTGGCCTTACCCAACTAACTTTCTTCTGGGCATGCGCGGACTTCACTCCTTACAGCTCAGAGGTGTATGCCACTACCTACTTTTTTAGACTATTGCGAGGCTCTATAGAGAATTCAGCTATTTGTAGCGCATAAGTTTCTATGTTCCTTTTGACTATCTAAGACAGTGTCGTCATAGATTATTCTATCTTCCCACCTGTATGACCACCCTGCCAATGGTTCTCCCGGTGGGAGGAGTATATTGCTCCTGAACAAAATCTCAGAGGATATCAACATATTTTGCACCAGTGAGAAGAGATTCAAATGGGATATCCTATCAATTCTTGAAGGAATCTCTCCTCATTCACCACTGTCTGAATTTTTCTTTTTCTTTGTATTTGAAATTTTAATATCTGCAATTTATTAATTACAAGTTATGTATTCCAATCAAAAATCTTAATTACACTTTTTTAGTGGACCTACTTAACCTAACCGATTTATCATCGAGGCGCATAGTAAGCGTTTTAGTATGTCTCTTCAAAATAGCGAATGGCAGATTGGACTCCCTGGCATTTAACAACGGCTGTATTACCTTGCATTTACCTACCCGTAATATGCGACAGACGGCACTGTATAATATTCCATCATCTGCAAAGAATTATTTCGAGAACTCCCCTATTCAAAGAATGCAGAGATTTGGTAATGAGTATAGTTCAATTAATGTTTACCGTTACAACATTGTGTCTAGGCTAAAAGTCAGTTTATTTGAATATTTTTTATTATATTTATTTAGCTTGTCATGTGTACCTTTTTATTATTGTATTTATTATGTTATGTTCCGTAAAACACCCAATTGGGCGTAATCAAGTTTTGCTCTATTATAAATACGCTTTACATGTTTTACAACGTCATAATCATTATAAACTTATTACCCACCCGTTGCGCTGTAACTAGCTACTTACTTAGTCTCTACCTTCTTACTTCATGTTATTATATTTTGTACTAAATTTTACACTAATTTGTACTAAATATAACAGTTGTAATATAACCACAGATAAAACTGTTATTCATTACGTTACTTCTTGTACACTGTTATTATTATTTTATTTACTATATTATATTATACTCCTTTGTATAACTATGTAATAAATGTATCAACATGGAAAAGCCTTCTAGATGTAAATAATAAATAAATAAATAAAAAATTATTAGAATTCACATAATCGGACTTTCCGAACGATAACAGATATATAATACAGGGAGGGGCGGAGCTGACTGACAAGTTTTGAGGGGTGTTATGAAGCAAGGCCATAACAATTAAGTTTAACAAACCACCCCGGAATTACTTAAAAGCAAGAACTATTTTTATTATTAGCGCCTTGGAGCCTGATAGAATAGTTGACGCTCGGTTGGGGAGAGAGGGGGTGAGAAACAAGCCGAGCAACGGTGGTCGGCTCAGGCGAGGGGATACAGATTTTTTTTGGTTTTGGGACCCGTCAAGAGCTGTTGTTTCCTCCGCACCAGAAGTTTGCCAAATCGCCATCCGGTATTGTACCTATTTTCGTTCAAATTTCCTTATTTTTCCCACTTTCTTTTTACTAATACAAACATATTCTAAATTCAGTCACATTTCATTCTAATCTTTAATGATAATGCGTCCATAGAGAGGTTAAAGTTTTTTCTAGAGCCTAGAGCCCTTGCTATTCAATATAGACCTTATGGAAAGGTATTTTTTTTATAGCAAAAGATAATTGTTTTTATTTTTAATTTTTTTTTTTATACAACTTGACAATTTCCTAATTATGCCTTTGTCACCTTCCTTTAACGATTGTAATTTCTTTATTATTTGTCTTTCCCCTACCACCCCTCCCCACTTAAATCTTTGTAATTTCCAAATTATTGTAATTTCCTGATTGTAATTCCCTAATTACTTGTCTTTCCCCTACCTCCCCTCCCCACTTAAATCTAACTGTTCTATATTTTAATTGTTAACTTCAGTATACATTGATACCTGAAGATGTGAGCATCGCTCACGAAACATGTAGTAATATTGTATATTAATAAAGTGATGTATACAAAGTTATTTTGTTTTAATTAAAATAATTGTTTTATTGAATCTCCTATACCTACCCTTCCCGATATGCATGTCTTTATATTTTTGTATTGTGGAAGCGGTTGTTTCTCGAATTGTCTATAACAGAACTGAGAACACGGTTTATATATAAAGATATATCCTGAGAGCGAGCTAGTCGAGGGTTATCGCCTATGCTGTTAGATCTATTGGTGATCTTTACTAATATTTCAATGTAAATTTAATTAATCGAGAGATTTTGTTTTGTAACAGGGGGTATGAAACGATAAAACTTAGAGAAAATCGGTTTAATTTTATTAAAATCAATTGGTAATCCCATTTTTTATATCATGTTTTGAAAATTATATCAACAAGATATCTGATTTAACTTTTATTTTCAAAATTGTAAATGGTTTTATAGACAGCCCTGATATAGTCAGGTTAATTACATTTAATATTCCAACTAGAACTACTCGCTCTAAAATTTTGTTTAACTGTTACAATAACTTTGGAACTGAGTCTTTCAATTATTCGTTGGTACTCCGACTTCACACAATAGGAAATACATATTCAGATATAGTAGACATTTTCAACTGCTCTGAATACAAATACAAACAAACGATTATTGAATACATCCTGTATAATTAATAATATATGTGTCTAGAGTATAAGTAACAGTGAATGTGAGGTATGTTTTGATTTTTCGCCTCTGAACGCATTACTTAGAATGGTACTTACACTATGTTATTCCTGTATTTGTTCGATATATTATCTTTGAACCTACTGTGATGTGTTTTACACCTGTTTATTATAACTAACCTTATATGTAAAAGCCCATATAGGGCGTATATTATACAATAAATAAATAAATAAGGAGCAATACATTGATGAAGGCAATCTCTGAAGTTTTCACGTGATTTTCGGCACATTTCGGCACATGTGTATGGCCGCGATTTCTTCAGTGATTTGCTTCTTCAGATCTTTTAAGGTATGGGGGCGATTTTTGAAAACCTTATCTTTAAAGTGGCCCAGAGATAAATATCGCAAATGCTCAAATCAAGTGAGCGTGCCGGCCACCCCAAGTCTTCCCTCAGAGAGACCAGCCGCCAGGAACATTTGTGTAAAAAAAAACAGTGAATTTTGAGTCATGTGAACTGTAGCCCTGTCTTGTTGAAACCGTATGTAAGTCATGTTTTTATAACATCTAAACATAATGATCAGAGGTTACAGTGACAGTGATGGTCCTGTTTTCCTCCTCAAAATAGTATGGGCCACATCGTCACTTTAGAGCAGTGCTCCGCAACCTTTTCTCATCTACCGCACACCAAAATTCTACCTAGAATTCCGCAGCACACCAAAAGCTATAATATATAGGTATTAAATTGAATTTTACAATAAATTTTCGTACATTGCATTTGACCGCGGCACACCTGTATTCGGCTCACGGCACACCAGTGTGCCACGGCACACCGGTTGCGGAGCACTGCTTTAGAGGAATGGAATGGTCTTTGGTAAAGTTGCCGTCTGTTATTTTCCACCCAATATCGAGAATTTTGTTTATTTATTGCTCCAAAGAGATAAAAATGGGCTTCGTCGCTGCAGCAATAGTTGCTATTGAAGGAATTTGCGGATGTATTTCCTAACAGCATAGTCAATTACAGTCAATTCGTGAACAAGCATTAATATGTAGGGATGAAATGACAAATCTTCGTAAAGAATTCTCCTCAACGAGCGATGTGACATCTCCGAAGCAACCGCATGCTTCCGAGCTGAGCGTTTAGTGACTGCTCACTGCTGTTTTAACCAACCATATCTTTTTTGGGTTCTTCCAGTTTCTTCAAATTGTCGAATCTAAAATTGTCGAATCTAAAATTGTCGAATCTAAAATTGTCGAATCTAAAATTGTCGAATCTAAAATTGTCGAATCTAAAATTGTCGAATCTAAAATTGTCGAATCTAAAATTGTCGAATCTAAAATTGTCGAATCTAAAATTGTCGAATCTAAAATTGTCGAATCTAAAATTCATTAATCTAAAATTGTCAATTCTAAAATTGTCGAATCTAAAATTGTCGAATCTAAAATTAAATTTGCGAATCTAAAATTGTCGAATCTAATCTAATTGTCGAATCTAAAATTGTCGAATCTAAAATTGTCGAATCTAAAATTGTCGAATCTAAAATTGTCGAATCTAAAATTGTCGAATCTAAAATTGTCGAATCTAAAATTGTCGAATCTAAAATTGTCGAATCTAAAATTGTCGCTAAAATTGTCGAAACTAAAATTAGCAAAAGGGGCGGGAACGGCACGCAGAATATCGAAGTCTTAACGAAAAGTCCTATGTGTGGCGATCTCCGAACGGTTAGAACCCCTTGAGATAAATTCTTAGGATAAGCGAAACAGGTTGGTGATAAAAAGTTTTTTATTTAATACTACGTCAAACCATAAAGTAATCGCTTTCTACGAAAACATAATATTTTTCACTGAAGTTCCTTATTGTTGCCGTCGTCTGTTGGATTGCTCCAACTGAAACCGAGGGACCACAGACAGCGGAGAGCGCTTGTGAAATCCCACCCTCAGGTGAATATGGTACAGTGATGATAAGGATGACCATTAGTACCCTAATCGCTTCAGCTCTTTCCGCAGCCAACCGCGCAGCAGAAAGACGTGACTAAAGGCGGTATAGCTGTCCCGGCGGCAGGAGGTCTTGCTGTCGTTGAGTGGTCCGGTGCTGGAGGTGGCCCGAAGGAACCAGCGGACAGATCCGTCGTACTGCAGTGCGGGGAACACCAAGCCTCCCCCGCTGTCTCCCACGCAGAGAGATGTGCCTGAAATCAATCAATAATTAATTAAACCCATATTCCGAGAAAGACAGCCCGATCAGGTGAATCAAATACTTAAGTCGGGTCAGAGCAAAAGTAAGAATAACAGAGTACGTCGGAAAATAAAAGCTTTTTTCTCAGGCTCTACCACCTAATAATTTTAGATTTGTGATAAGATTGATGGACTGAAGATGGCCCAATGAAAAAAGCCTCCGGTTCATGTGTGAAAAATCATCAAATTTACAGACAAAATGTGAACCCTGGGGTCGGAAATTAAAGCAGTTTTCTCGGGCTCTATGGGACCGAATTAACTTGAACTTTGGATTTATCGTAAGAATAGAGGACTGAAGATGATTCAATAGGAAAGTTCTCCAAAGTAAGATATGTTAAATCATCAAAATATTGGACGCAATGCAAGCCTCAGGTACGAAAATAAAATACTGCTTACTCTATGAAACTAGACTAGAAAAGAAAAAATTCATGGTTTGGGTTTGTGGTGGATTGATGGTCTGAAGACGATTTTCGTCAAAATACGAATAACGCAAGGATGTTGAATTATTGAGTATAGAAGCACCAACTAACCGTTTGTATAGCCAGCGCAGAGTTTATCAGCAGTCAGGTATCTATTGAACCGATATTTGGACATTTCTTTGGCGCAGGTTTGTAGATCTATGACAGGCAGTGACACAGTCATCATCTTCCCAGATGGTACTCCAGCGGCACTCCAGACCAATCCCGTAATCTGGAAAAAAACAATATGGATCAATAATAACAAAGGAAAGAAAAAAGACAAAAGGAGAAAGAATTTACTAATTTTTATTATATCGGACCATTTTCCAATTAAAATACATAACACGAAATAAGATAAACAAGAGCAACAGAAAAAGAACAGCGCATACATAATACATTAATAAAACAATAACAAAAATATGCATTTCAAAGAACATTCAAATAAAAGGCTGAACAAGGTTTTCGTAGACTCCATGATGTTAGATATTTTAAATTATATTCTTTAATGTTTATTTTCGTAAAGACTGACAAAAATCAATTAGACTGGTACTTAAAAATATCAAAGCCCTGGCTAGATGTTACAAGTCTCGACATTCTGGACAGTGGAAAACGGTACCCATAAGTAATAGAGTGTTGATTGAGGAAAAACTATTTTTTTTGAGTCTACGGCAAGGAATGTTGAACTGGATCAGTTGTAAAGAAGGTGAGTAAATAGAAAAGTTTTACTTTACAATAAAACTTATATTATGTACTTAGCTTAATTTAAAACCTATAAAGTGAGATAAACATTACCAAATCCACATTTCTTACCAATCTTCGTGTGTAATTCTCGATTTAAATATCCCACCATGTCACCTGGTAGTTCCAAATATATTCGTCAGGTGGCACTAGTAGTAGGGACGCCAAATTAATAATTTTGAAAATTTGAAAGTCTTTTCTAATGAAGAAATGTTTGAGGTTTGTTCAATTCCATCATAGGAGTGTTATAGCAGAAGAGGAAACAAGCGCACCAATTGTTGTCTTTGGTAAAGTATGGGAAAACCAAGCAGTAGAGAGAATAGATGGAAGAGAATACCTTTCCCAAACTGCCAGCCACAGTTTGGAAGTGATCGAAGGTTTGGTCGATGAGGTCGTAGCAAACTGGCATCACGGTTGCGGAGAGCTGGAACTGGTTGGTCAGACGTATTATGGCGATGTCGTTTCGGTGGTTTTGTTCATCTCCCCTGTACGCCTTGTGTAGAAGAATCTCAGCAATCTGGAAAAAAACAACAAAACAGAACAGTGACAAAACAGAACATTTTCAAAAAAAGTGTAGAAAATTTGAAAAAGAACATTACAATTCTGGATTACCCGACTACTCTGTAAAACAGCAACGTTTATATTGAGTAAGTTATATTTTTTAAAAGACAAATATTCTCAGGTTACGAATAGCCTGAGAATATTTTTTAATTCCTTCCACCACTATAATTATAGCAGGAAAATAAAGCTTATGCAGTGATGAAGGATTTAGCTATCAGAGGATTGAACCCGCTTCCAAGTACCACTTCAAAAGATTACAAATATTTGAATGTAAAGCAAGTTCGAAATGGATGAGGATTTCTCAATAATATTGGGATTCGAAAGTTCCTGTCTTTAAGGACTAAGGAAGGATGCAGGCACCCTCACCCATGAAAACGCATCAATGGCCTTGTCGGGTATGACGAATGTGTACGAACAAAATTTAGAAAGTTTAACAAATCTTCCTCAGGGATTGCAGCCACTCTCGCATATTGTTTCTAATATTTTGGATCAGAAAAAATTTAAATAAAATTTAGGGTAAGTAGCAAAAATAAGTGGAGATTATCCTCAAAGCGAGTAATTTACCTCTGACGTCTGTGTATTTCTTTCTTCTTCCTTATCGTCCCACGATCTGTTGGTTTTTCCTATCGCCACTCTGTAAAGACCGGCGGGCTCTTGCTCCCCCGTCACTGCGTCGTAGAAGCAATGTGCAACTGTAATGACAATTTAAATTCTTTGTAGTAATTTTAAATGTCAACAGAAAATACCATATCTGTTTTCAATTCAACGCAATTCTTAAATTATTTTTAAAGAAATTGTAAAATTTACACTTTCAAGCATTTTTAAAGAAATTATTAAATAAGACAGGAAATACAAAATCCTGTTTTATTTAATATTGTGACAGCTTGATAGGATTACTGTTTCCCATCTGGTTCGCTCCTTAATATTGACCTCTCCCTTCCGACGAATTCCATCCTCGAAGACCTACCTAATGAAGAAGGATGCATCAAGAAAAGAAGAAAGGGACAATACAGTTTGTCGCTTGTGACTTTATTGCCAAGTAATTTATTCGCATTATTGTCGCTGTCAAAAACGGTACGTGAGGTCAATCTAATTTTTTCACATCTCCCAGAAACATAGTGGATCGCTAGTCACGTACTAGATGATTTTAGTGTCTTATGTATTTATTATTTCTTTGTTTCATAATGTTTTAGAAAAAAGTCGCAAAAAATGTGACCTTACTGGGGTACCCAGTTCTAAGGTCACATTATACATGGTTTTATATGAGGATTATGAATTAGGCCAAGTATATTCTAAGTTAGATAAAAAAATATATATTTTCATATGAAGCGGTAACTTGGTGATGTGACATTATAATTTAAAAAATAAAACAATGATGTATACAAAGTTATTGCTTTATTTAAAAAAAAAATTAAGTAAGTTTTCATAATTATGTTAAAATATTACTAGAGGAACATTATAATGCAATAAATTAATAAAAATTCTGAAATCTTGGAGAAAACATACCGTGACCGTTAAACTCGGTTCGGTTGCAACATCATATCTATATTCTTCCTTCCCGTGTCCATAATTCATATCTTAATACTTATTTTGAATTCGGTTAATTTTGTAATGGTTATTGAAACCATATAATATTTTTAAAACAAGTGAACAGTACTATATGTTACGATTGCAGAGCCTAATTGCCCAAGCTGTTATTGACAAAAAAAAATTACGATCTTCGTCCTTTCATCCCATCCTAAAGGCACAAAAATCTACACAATCAAATAGAACCTTTGAACATCCACAATATTCATACTATGATAATTGGTTGCGCCGGTTACGGTTCAATTCGGATAGCCTAGTAGTTGATTTGCACAATAATATGCATCCTAATAAAACCTACCCAATTGTAATCCTACCTAATCCATCGACTCTACTCGCAACACATTGTCACCTGTGATCTCGTCAATCACGCACCAGCCACACTCGCAACGCAATTCGTCTTGTCTTTTATCAATCTATTGTTTTTACTACACCGCCGTGGTATTCGTTAGTGTGATCCGCTGCAGACATTTAATGTCTGTAATTTATGTTGAACATTTATTTATGTGCTCAAGTGCCACCACAAAGAAGAGTCTTGTGACGAAACAAGGATAAAGGGTAAGTCATTACCTTTCCCTGTTTAACCCCTGCATATTTTGAGCAAATCAATTGGTAATAATTTAATTTGTGATAACGGAATTCAACGAACCAGCGCAACCATATTATTATTATATTACTTACCTGTAATGACCAGATTTGGTTGAATCAAACTCCCAGCGCATATTTGCTCAATTTTACTGTATTGCTCTCGAAATATTAGAGCGTGCCAAGGGACAAATTCTGCAGGAGTCGTCTCTGAGCCACAAACTGAAAATAAAAAGACAATTCAATGCATTATTTACTCGTATGTCATGTAGCGATGGGATTTGCTTTATGTTGTAGCCAAACACTATAATTGGACCAAAATACACGTATGCACTAGCCACACCTAACTACTAGCAATATTGGAATATGAACTGCGAACTGACTAAATTAAATTTGAATAAGGAACTCCAGGACAATAAAAAATAAATATAAAAAATCCTTCAAACTTAAATACCAGCAAAAATCGTTTTTTTCCTAAAGTTAGTTTTCATAGTTAAAATAATTTTCAAAGTTTCAATTTTTCAAAGCCCTCCAAAACGCTTCTATGACCGGTCGGTTTTGATAAGTTTTGAGGTTAGAATGTCAAATGTCAAAACAAGGATAAACTTTACCGTACATTCTATTCGTGATAAACCATAACTAAACATGAGTAATAATATTATATACCTTTTTAGAAACTATAACTCAAAGAATAATAATAGTATTGACCATTAACATTATCATAATATCTGTATTGATAATTGATTTGATCATGAATATTCTAATTTCTTTCATGAATAATAGTCATGTTTTTATTGAACTACAATTATAGACAATAAAAAACACATAAATTTGTTGTAGACCACTTTTATTTTATCAAAACTCTACCGGTTTCGGAAGCACCAAGCACCTTCATCAAGAGAATATTAAAGTTTTAATATTCTCCTGATGAAGGAAGGGTGCTTCCGAAACCGGTAGTGTTTTGATAAAATAATAGTGGTCTACAACAAATTTATGTGTGTTTTTATTGTAAATTATGGCGAGCCACAAAGTTAATGCTTTTTACAAATATGTACAATTATAGAGCTTAGAGTCACCCAAGTTAAGTTAAAATTTTTGCCAAAACTAAAAATAATATTTAAAATACAAAACAAAGTCGAAAAATAAAGATTTTCATTTCCAAAAACAGAATGCTCACGTGACATCAGATGTTTTATTATTATGTACTTATTATTATTATTTACTTATTAATATTTACTTATTATTATTACTTAATTATTACCTAGTGAGATGAGTGGCTAATATTTTTGTTGTCATAATTAAATTGAATGAAATTAAAATAAATAAATAAAATTTTTAAAACTTGAATGAAATATTAGGAGTTTTATACTCACTTGCTTTACACTTGGGAAACGGACTGTCCCACCTTCCATTTCGACATTTGACAGCATCGAGCAGCTCAATCTCGGTGTGTCCCTCTTTGCACTTCGGCAAAACGATAGTTCCAGATGGCATTTTAGGCCGGCAGGTAATTTCTTTACGGGTTTCAGAAAAACAGGTCAAATCGATTGAAGTCAAAATGCCCATGGAGCAAAATTCTAAAAAAAAATCACTTTGGTCTGAAAAGTGACATTGATAAACAAATAACATTTTTTTATATGAATACCGCACAAGAGTCCCAACTGCTCCCAACCGTCTAGAGCCAATGAAACTATGGCATCCCCAATTGGGGAATGTTGCGAAGCTGAAGGTATTGGGTAGGGGAAGGAGAAAGGGAAGAGGAAGGTGGGGAAATAGCTGGCTATTCAGATGTGGTCACCAAAAACGGCTAAAAGCCATTTCTAGCAACGTTTCAATTCTGAATAGTGGTCGTTCGGATTCGTAGTCGAGAGCCGTACCCCTGGACCATGGAGGCTGTCCAATTGATAATCCACTGGAAGATTGATGGAACCTGTAGTAAGCAATGTTTCACACCCGTGTGAACGGTACAAGTGCAGTTCCGAGCTGCAACCTGTGGTGTAAAGATTTAATGTGAACACCGAATAAAAATCCCTGCTGCCCGAAGCCACTCTGACCATGGCTTCCCTAATTGCATGACTAATGTCATGTCAACTAAATTGTGTTTTTCACCAATGCAATACAGATCTATCCGTGGAATAAAGAGTACAAAACAGAAGTGCCTTCCTTTTAGCTTTAATTAGAATCCCGTGTGCGTTTGACTTAGTAGTACCTTTTGGTTCTAGCCCCAAGAAAGTCATTTAAAATATAACAAATACAGCGTTCTGTCTCTCGTACACTGCCCGTATTGTGTATTGCATTGAAATGAAATGATTGTGAAATAATTTTCTGCATTAGAAATGAACATACTTTTGGATCACGAAACACACACAAATTGCAATTCTTGCGTTTTTTCTTATTCTGTGGATCTATCGGATAAAACAGATCTGTGACGAAACAGAACATGATGACATTTTGGGTTACGTAAGTGCACTGGACACACACATTAGTAACATCGACTATAAATCACCGGCTTCCTCTTCAGTGACCTTGGGTAAGGATTTGCAAATGAAACAATGACTTTACGAAAGACGTTGGACAACTGACTGGCTGAACCAGTAGTGTCCCTATTTATTGGGACAAATTGTACAGTTTCTACATGCGTTATGCAGCAATTATTCTTTGCTCTGCAGGAATAATGCAAGGAATAATAAAGGCAAATTCAGAACCTTATCAAATATGAGTCATGTAGAAATATGTTAAATGGGGATGTCCGAAGAAGACATGGCACGATTAAGTGAATCAAATACTTGAGTCGGGCCATGTCACAAGTCGGAATAATAAAAGAGAATGTATGAGACAATGTGTGAATGTGAATGAAGCAATAAGTGTATGGCAAGATCTAGTTGTTAGGCGGTCCGTCCTCTCTGCCTACCTTTGCGGAGAAACGGCGTGATGGTTAACTATCTAGTTAGTTTTATTTCAATTATAATATTTGTGGTAATAAGCCTATGCTCTCCGATTCAGTGAGGTTAGGTTAGTTTAATTTAGGTCTGTTTGGGTTAGGTTAAGTGTGTTGTATATTTTTCATTACTTTTCCTTAATGTTCTACTTTGTCATGATTCTGTTTCACCGTGGAACCGACCGAAGAATTGTTTGATTCAAGAAGGATGAATGTATTTGTTACCGTTGCACACGGGAGTGTTTGTCCACAAGTTGTCCTCCTCGCAAATGGAGAACTTGTCGGAGACCTCGAAGCCCGGGTCGCAGGAGTAGCGCAGCACGGAGAAGTGCCCCACCAGCTCTCCCTCCGCGAAGGTCTCCCGGGTGTTGGAGACTGCGTACCTTCCATGGGCGGGAAACGCGGGCAGGGCGCAGCCAGTGCTGAGTTAATTAACAAACATCCTAAGTTACAGTCTCCTAAGAATTATCTAGCAGCAATAATGAAGCGGAGGATGACGTCACTAAAACGTTTTCCATACAAACCAGACGGCACAGGTTTCCTAAAGAGCGTTGGTTGTGAGCGGAACATCAAATCGGGTTGCTGCCATTTGAGCGGTGAACATAAATTATTGCAAACGTGACTTGAACCAGCGAAAATGACCGCCGCATCATGACATATCGTGGCCGCTAGATAACAGCACCGCCTTCATAGGAAACCGTAGCTTTAGGTCCAGCTGTTTGACTGACTGTCACATTTGACGTCAATTTATTATGTAATATTCTTTCACAAATATCGATCGTCCAGTTCATCAATCCGACAATTCCAAAAAAATCCAAATTGAATACAAAACACTCTATATACTACCATAAGCCAAGCTATTTCGGTCTTTTTTAAGTCGTCGATTAAATTAATCTTTACAGCATTCCCTTTGCCATTCAGCGCTTTGTTTATATTAGACACTCATTACTGATATCTATAGTACATAATTTAAAAGTTATTTGAATTGAGTCACTAACCAAATAAACAAAGGGATATAAGATAAACACACATAATGGAGTTCGGCAACGATTCTCCAACTTTTTTCACATTTTGATATTGCACTAGATTTTAGCATTTTATTAACACAATGTTTTAAAGATTTATAATTAATATTCTTTTTTCTCGTGAAATATTGTTGAGCATGGCCAAACACATAACGGCACATTACATTCACCACACATATACTTGGTTACTTTTCTTGTTTTCGGTCTAAGTTTAGTGTTTGAGCAAACATAACAGTTTTTGTTTTTTATCCGTTGCGGGTATATGTCTCGGCCTTAGAGTAATAATGTTTAACTAGAATTTTGACAGATAACCGTAATGGCACAATGGCACATCTTGTGAAGTACGCGGACCAACTTCAGGGTGCGATGTAATGTGATATTTTTCTAATAATTGTCTTATAACATATAATTGGTAATCAGGAAAAGTAATATTTTTTGAACTAATGGTTTTGTGCATTATGTACGAATTCAGTAAATATAAATCGATAAGGTGAAAGAAAACTTTTGTTATAGCACTTAATTGATTTTCGAAGGGAATTCACACTAGTTATCATCATATCTACTTTATCTACTAAGCCCATGTTTTTATTATAGTCTGGGATACAATTTGGCTTTGAAATTACTTCTCCAGTTCTAAAATTTGTTTTCCCTGTTGGAGAAACTGTAGCATCGTGAAGCGTTGTTAACATATGAATTTCTCTTTTGTCATGCCATTTTAATGCCATCATGATGTGATTTCTTCAATTTATTGAATGTTTTTTCGGTTTTTTCGCACTGTTCCACATGCGGTGGTTTGGTGGTCGTGCCAAAATTTAAATAGTATTGGACTGGTGTACCAATTATCTACATATAATTTGTGGCCTTTACCTAAGTAGTCCTTTAACATAGTGGTGACAACAGCTCCTGAAGCCCCGAGACATTGTTCATCAGTTACATCTGTCCCATCACCACAATAAATAATTACATCTAAAATAAAACCTGTCTGCGCGTCGCACAAAACAAACATTTTTATTCCAAATCGATGGCGTTTGGATGGAATATACTGTTTAAACTTAAGATGTCCTTTAAACTCTATAATGCTCTCGTCAATGCATAGATTTTCATAGGGCACCATTGTTTCCTTCAACATTTTTCTAGTGTGATTGACGAGAACCCTAATTTTGTTTAACTTATCTCCAGCGATTTGAGTAGCGGGGTCTGACATATGCAGCATACTGAGCAATATCTGATAACGATTTCTTGCCATCGTTTTTCCAAAAATAGTACTTCTCACCAGTCTTCCATCTTTTGACCAGTGCTCTTCGATCGTGTGATGTTTATTTTTGGTCATTAACATTGTCACTGCTATAAATACGTAGAGTTCACCAACTGATGTATTTTTCCATCTGCGAAGCCTTCAATGTTCAGAAATAACTTTATTTTGAATAGTGGCTTGGTAATATTTGTTTGTTTCCTTGACAATTTCTGACATTATATTTGTATTCAGAAAGTGTTCAAAAAAATTAATTTCCGGTGAATTTTCTGATAATAATGGGTTTGCGGTTATCCCAGATGGAAAATCATTAAATTGGTGGACAATTGGTATAAAATTTCCCAAATTCACAGTCCAGTTTCCTGACGAACTCGTTTGGGTAACTTCAGTCTCCATAGGTTCATCTTCGTTGTCACTAAGTTGTGTTACAAAATCTGAGTCATCCTCACTTTCCTCAATTTCAGAGTCAAGATCGAGGACGAATTCTCTTATATCTTCTTCACTGAGAGCGCGTCTTGACATGTTTAGGGATGTAAAAATTAATATTTCTTTCAAAAATCTTTGATGTGCAAAACAAATGACAAAACTGAATGAAAAATAAACAAGTAAAATTTCAAATAAGGTATAAAAATACTAGTTCACATTTGCGCCTAACATTAAAAAAACTTTTAGAACCACACCAAATAGAATGATAAAAACCACGTGATATCCACACACAAGACGTCACAATGGCGGGAGATTTAAACAAGTGGGCCATGAGATCTGCAGACCCTTTTTAGATGCTGCTTTGTGTAATAAACGATGTCGCTAAGAAACAGTTGGTAATATTTTACGAAATAATATTTAGCCCCATCTACTGTTAGATCATCGAAATATCATCCTCCAGACAATCATACTCGCGATTTACATCGTATGGTGTGAATGGCAGTTGTAGCTGCTAATGGCAGCGAAAAGATTAAATATACAGGTACAGTTGCATGTGACAGTGCTCCTTCTACACAGTGTACGGGTAAAACAGGGTTTTATAAATGACGAAATTGCTGCTTTTATAATATGTTACATTCATTTTGGTAATAGAATTGAAGATTGAAGAGTCCGCCCAAATTGAAGTAGGGGAAGGGAGAGGGTTATTTTTTTAATACAAATTTAACAACTGGGTCGAGTGTGGTATAGTTTACTATGGTTTCATGAGTACTGAATCAAATGACACCACTCCCATAAGTTGAAATGACTTAGTCCAGTTATTTTAAACATCCTATCCATCATCAACAGTTCCTTTAGTCCACCGGGGTAAAAAAATTGAAATGAAGCTAAAAATAACAAAATATTTCAAATGTTGAACAGCTGTATCTTGGACACTATTAACTACAGGGACTGTTTTGGTTTCAAATTGAACAAAAATTAGTTAATCTTAAAAATATTAGACGACCTTTGCCGAGAAAATGAGTTTTTCGGGGTCGATAAAAATATTAGACGACCTTTGCCGAGAAAATGAGTTATTCGGGGTCGATAAAAATATTAGACCACCTTTGCCGAGAAAATTAGTTATTCGGGGTCGATAAAAATATTAGACGACCTTTGCTGAGAAAATTACTTATTCGGGGTCGATAAAAATATTAGACCACCTTTGCCGAGAAAATGAGTTTTTCGGGGTCGGTAAAAATATTAGACGACCTTTGCTGAGAAAATTACTTATTCGGGGTCGATAAAAATATTAGACCCCCTTTGCCGAGAAAATTAGTTATTCGGGGTCGATAAAAATATTAGATGACCTTTGCTGAGAAAATTACTTATTCGGGGTCGATAAAAATATTAGACCACCTTTGCCGAGAAAATGAGTTTTTCGGGGTCGATAAAAATATTAGACGACCTTTGCCGAGAAAATGAGTTTTTCGGGGTCGATAAAAATATTAGACGACCTTTGCCGAGAAAATGAGTTATTCGGGGTCGATAAAAATATTAGACGACCTTTGCTGAGAAAATTACTTATTCGGGGTCGATAAAAATATTAGACCACCTTTGCCGAGAAAATTAGTTATTCGGGGTCGATAAATATATTAGACAACCTTTGCCGAGAAAATTATTTATTCGGGGTCGATAAAAAAACTGAACGGAGTTCGAAAATTTCGCTAATTTTTAACGTTAATTTGTAACGTTAAATTCCAGAGGTCTGACGAGGTCGAAAATTGAATTTATCACAAGGCAATAATAACTACCCCATTTGATGCAAGTTAAGATGTTTTAGTTTGAACTATTTCATTTCAACGTAATAACATATTGTTTACTTAATTGTTATATTTTCATGTTTTATTACTGTTAATCTCACCAAATATCGGCTTTTTAGTGTTATTTGAATCAGCACTAACGAAAACATAGTAAAATATTCCTCAATCAACCTAGTTGTGAAACATGTACTTTTAAATAAAATCCCCCCTCCCCCTAGAGGGGTGTTCCCCTACTTTAATTTGGATGAAGTCTGCAGGTCTTCATTCCTACTACCAAGATGAATGTATTTATTTATTTATAAAATGCGTGATATTTAATGGAGACAGTTACACGGAGTAGATACATTAGATCACCATACTAGGCGGCTGCCTGTTTCACGGTGACCAATGGAGTATAGTTACTTTGTATGAAGTCTAGTGTAAACATTTGGATTTATTATATTAATAATATTAACATGCTGACAATTGGAAAACATTATAAAATAAAGTACAAGATAGAAAGGAGAAAAAACATGCGTAAGGATTAGATCACAAAAATAACATTTTTTTTTAAATTTTATATGTGCAAGCATGCACACATGTGCACATAGGTGCACACATACATGCAAACATATACGCATATAATATACACATACATGTACGCATATATACACATATGTACACACATCATTTGAATACATATACACATACATACACATGAACGTGCAAATGAACATACACATATATACCACATACCTAAACAACATACACACCTCTATCTGAATACGAGAAATCGGGTACTAACACTATCACAATCACTCATTAAAAAGTCCCCAAGCGCCTTCTTAAAACTGTGGTATTTAGGTATTGCCTTTATTTGAATTGTTAAATTATTGAAGATTTTAGGAGCAAGGAAATTAAAGTGTGACTGTGCCATTGATGTTTTTGTTGCTGGAATAATATTATTGGATTGATTGAAATATCTAATATTGTAGTTTGATTCGACAATATATATTTGTATTTAAAAAGACAATTTAGTATGACAATGGATTCATGAATGCTGCAATTTTGTAATTTGTTTTGTAAATTTTGGGTCTATTTTACCTGTACTAGCATAAATGTATCCAAAGAATTTACAATGCCAATAATTTGTAAATAATTATACAAAATCCTAATTTAATCATTGAAGATGATATTAGCAAATATCAAATGAAACACGAAACACAAAAAAACACAGAAAATAAAAAGGTAACGATCGAAATCTGGAAATCGAACCCAAGACTTCTTTCCGGAACTAGCACTCTAACCACTGAGCTAATGAGACCTTATTACTTTCTGTCATTTTTATCATAAAAATGGCACGCTGGTGTTATTTTATGTTACAAAATCACACGGTAATAATATTTGTTTTTTAATGACCGTTGGCTATTGGTTTCCTCAATTTCTCAAAACTTAGCATTTCGAGATGTGTAACTAATGAACTGAACCATTGGAATATTTAATAAACAATCTGTATATTCACCATTATTTTAGAAATAAGAGCAGTTTTTTTCTCACCTTTCGTTCAATGCATTTGTCAGTGTTGCTCTTAGAGGATCTGTAAAAATAACATTATATTTAGCACTGTTCGGGGGAACTTGCACAGAAGAGATAAACTGAGAGTGTCTAGTGGGCGTGTTAGTGTGCCCGAGGGAACCTCAATTTTATCTAACTTCAAGTGGAATTGATTCCGAAATAAGGGAAAATTGGACTTCTGGCACACGGAAACACCCAGAACACACTTCTATCGGTTAATCTCTCGGTGCCATACACGGATTATAGAATTGATAACCTCATGTACGAGTACATAGTCAGAGTAAAATTTAAACAAAAGTACATGGAGTGCTCGTATATAAGAGGCGAGATATACAAATATAATAAGAGAGAGAGAGATATATAAAACGCAATAGTGAAATAGTCAGACAGAGATACTTTTACTTATTTATATAATAGATTATTTATTCATTTAATTTAATTTTTTTAAATTGAAAAAAAACATATATCAATAATGTTAGGTTAGAATAGGTTTTCGGGCAAAATTTTTTTTTTTGGCGTTCTTTTAATAACTTTTTATAACTTTAAAAAGTCTCCCGATTCATACTGTGTTGATTTAACCTGTGACCTGCCTCTGTGATGTATACAGACTATTTAAAATATTTTTATAATATTATGATGTGAAACGGGCACAGTACTATCCCCCTCATTTATATAGTATTATATAAATAAATAAACATAAAAGAAACAAACAATTTATTTAGTTTATATTAATCACATTCATATATCCTATATACATAGATGCAAGGAAACTGATTTTAATCTTGATGTGATATTTCATGAAAATGGTGCTATAACAAATTTGCCTTTCATTATTATTCTCATGAGAAAAAATAAGATTGTTCAATGTTTCCTCACCTGTCAAAAACGTAACCAGTAATAGGTAGAACCACATATTGAACAAACCGGTTTATTTGCAATGCAAGGTCCAAGGTGTGTGTTATTTTACAGTTAAACGTGTTTTTATTTCAGTCAAATAAATCCTCACTTATTCGTCTTGTTTTCACTGCAATTAACTTATTTCACTTCACAATACAACATTAGTAGAATACAATATTCGCATTTTAACCAGAACTTGATCTTTTATCAAGTCTGCCTGTGTGAGCTGTGTACGAAACTGTGTTTTCCTTGATTCGAGATTTCCGCAAGTATTTTTTTTATAAATAATGAAACAAGTTATCTCTGGTGAGGTCAGAACAAGTTCATGTGGTAATCATCTACCTACTCTGAATCAAGATGAATTGTACAGAAAATAACATTAACATATTTTTGTGTTACAGGTTGTAGAATTCCATTTTAATCAAAGATTAAAAATTAAAAAAAAAAAGATTATTTATAAAACAAAGTTCTGCTAATTAATTATTATTACTCGTCACAGCTGTTGACATTATCAAACTGAATTTTAAAAAATATAGGTTAAGAATATGTATGTATTGCGACGAAATACTAATATGATTTTATTTACTCTCGCCCAATTCTAATTTGGACGGTGTTTAAAATGATTTATTACCGGTAAAATCGATTTAATTAGAAAATAATTTTAAATTTTCTATTCTGTCAGATATTTAATTTATAAACTGTTTTCCCCTTATTAAATGACAACTATCTAACTAACTAATCATCACACCGTTTCTCCGCAGGAGTAAGCAGAGAGGACGAACCGCCAAACAACTCGATTTTGGCATACACTTCTTGCTTCATTCACATTCATACAACGTCTCATACATTCTCTTCTGTTATTCCGACTTCTGACATGAGCCGACTCCTTGAAGTATTTGATTAACTTGATCATGCCATGTCTTCCTCAGACGACCCCGGCTTCTTCTACCATTCACATTTGCGTCATATATTCTCCTTACCGTCCTTTCTTCGTTCATTCGCTCTACATGCCCAAAACATCTAAGCGTCCCTTTCTTAATCTTACTCATTACGCTTACATTAATAAATGACAATATATTCTTAATTGATTTGTAATTAAAGCCATTGGCTTATGTAAATATATTATATTGTTTAAATCGTGTGAACATACTGAGTAGTGGGGAATAAATAATTTTCCTTACTTTGTTATATTGGGATAATTCGTTCGTTTATTAATTTCTAATTGTTCAAGTAAAATTAAAGGGTCTTAGATTAAATTTACTTGAACAATTGGAAAATATTAAACGATTGAATGATCCCAATATAACATTAACTAATAAAGAAAGGAAAATTATTTATTCCCCACTACTCAGTATGTTCACACGATCCAAACAATATAACATAAGCATACAATAAGAATTATTCATTTCATTTCATATTCCTTGTGTAAACCCGCCAACAAACAATTCATCTCAATGCCTTAATTAATGTTTTATATTCACTTTTTTAATTATTAATTATTTTTATTGAGATTTAAAAACCTCGTTGTAATATTTATTCATTGAAAAAAATAATATTAACATAACCTAAATGAAACATGAAAATGGAAAAAAAACAACAGAAAAAAAGATTTCAGTTGCATCTGGGACTCAAATCTTCTTATTTCTGTTGTTTTTTTCCGTTTTCATGTTTCATTTAGGTTGTGTTAATATTATTTTCTCAATGAATAAATATTTTATATATTCTTCAAAAGATTTGTAGTCACTTTGTGGCGTCATTATTAACCTCTGGTGCGCCAGCGTGTCCGATGGAGTCCGCAGAAAATTAAAAGAACGGCAAAGGGGTCCACGGGGAAAAGAGTTTGCCAACCTATGGAACGTTTCGCATGCCTTTTGGAATAAGCCAATATTATTGCTATAATTATTCATAAAAAAAAATCGTTACCAAAGGTCACTGTCTTCAAGGAGACCGGCAATTTATAGTCGATGTCACTGGCGTGAGCATTCAGTACAATATTTGATAAACCTTCTTGATTCTATGCAAAGGAGGGCGGTTCATTTGATTGACAATCCGCTGTTAACAGACCGAATGCCATCTCTAATGTACAGAAGCAATGTAAATCTGAGTCTTTTCTACAGATATTTCAATGGAGCCTGTTCGAAGTATCTAAGAACGTTGATCCCCTCCACGCCGGTGCACGTGCGTGAAACTCGTAGGACACGAGCGGAACATCTGTTCACAGTTGATGTTGTCTTCATGATAACGGGTCGTTTCGCCGACTCGTTTTTTATGTAAATCAGCTCGTATGCGAAACGAGCTACCGGGATCTCTCTTTCCTCCTACATCCAAGGCCCGCATTAACAAATCCGTTCTTACAGCCCCGTCCTTAACCTGCCTCACAACGCTACCCAACCGGGTAACGATATAGTACACCTGTATGTGGTCTGTACATACAGGGTGCTCTTTTGAGGTTTCACTTAAGCAAAAATAATAATAATCATAATATCAGAGCAAAGCAAACGGACTAGCTAAATGTAGCTAAGCAAACGGACTGGCTAAATGTAGCGAAGCAAACGGACCAGCTAAATGTATGGTAGCTAAGCAAACGGTCTAGCTAAATGTAGATAAGCAAACGGACTAGCTAAATGTAGCTAAGCAAACGGACTAGCTAAATGTAGCTAACTGTAATACAATACTACTTTTGGACAAAGAAGCTGTAACTTATACAACAATCTCCCACCTAGTATCAAACTAATTAATAACTACACACCAGCAAAACATGGCTTGAGGAATCATCAGAAAAAGAACTGGATCCTTTTTTTTTAATATTATCATAGAGGTTAGTGACAAGAGTCCCAACTACCCCCAAACATCTGGAGCTAGTAAGACTATGGTATCCCTAATTGGGGTATGTTGTTAGATATTGAGGAGAGGAAGGAGATGAGAAAGAAGGAAGGTAGGGAAGTACCTGGCTATTCAGATGTGGTCACCAAACAAGGCTAAAGCCATTTCAAGCAATGTTTCGATTCTGAATGGTGGTCATTCACCAGGGCGATACTGACAGTATCTACCACTCTGGAACGTACCGCAAATACACTACATATTATTTTTAATTAATAATCTTATGTGATTAAATTGTAAAATAACCCAATTTAATCACATAAAATTAACTTGCGCACACCTGGGTATGAACCCGTGACCTCCAGATTCGTAGCCAAGGATTGTAACCGACCGCTAGTTAACGTCAACATTTGCTCAAGTCAGTCGCCATTTTGATTGTTTCAATTTTAAGTTTATTCCTTTTATTTCGGCAACTAAAGGGTTAAAAAAAGTTTTGGAACCGGTTCTACGCTTCAACCCATTTTGAAAGACAACAAACAGCTGATAGTAACCCCGTAGCGATCGATATAATTACAAAATCTACTCCAAATGTGATGTAGATTCATCAGTTTCCCGCTTGGACCACGAGTTTCCGGACACCGTGTATAACGATAAAATCGAAAGGATTGAGAATATCTGAAATCTACTTTTTTTTTTACTTTATTTTATAATTTTTAACAAATTTGAAAAAACTTTGTTAGGAATAATAAATTATTTTTAATATTTTAAGAAAAATAAATTTTAAAAGATTGAGTACCTCTGGATTCTAATTATTTAAAAAATATATATTAGGTTAATAATAATAGGCTTAAATAAAATATTAAATTAATAATATAATTTGATTTAGAAAAGTCAAACTAAGAAATAATACAACACATCTTTTCAGACAATCGTATCCATAAATTGAAGAAATTCACCCGTAAATTGCTCAGCTAGGCTAGCCGGTTAGTACTTACGTAAAGTCATTAAATAAATTAAAAATTAAAAAATTAAAAATTCACATATCGGTGCGCAAATGCGTCCACAGCCCGCAACAATGTAAATTACCAAAGTGTAAAATAAATTTTAAAAAAAAATGATATGTTAATATCTATTAAAAACTTCTTAAGCTTTTTAAGGTAATTTTATAAATATTTTCCAGTCCTAAAAATTATAAGTACTTCCATAAATAGCAACTCTTCTTGTGCCACCAATCTTCTAATAAATGTAACATCAATAGAAAAGGAGCAACAAATAACCATGTAAAACTATCATCTCTATAAATAAATTTTCTAATAAAACTGTGTTCATCTGAAGCGACCTGCCAACTGCCAGCTGCAGGTAAGTATGTTTTTCTGTATCTGTTTGTACATAATTAGTTAAGAAATATTTATTAAGTAAATGAAACACGTTGTTATAAACCACGAATATATTTTATTTTCACCAACCGGTTTCGCTTAACTCAAGCTTCATCAGGGTAAATATAATAACTAAATTCTAATACAGAGTTATCGGTTATATATAGGTACAAAATACAACAGAATGAAATAGATATATTACAAAAGAGAGACAAAACAAAATATTAGAGGAAGGCAACAATAGAAAAAACATTATGTTTAACAGTTGATTAGAACCCTGGTTTATATGCATATTAATAATATAAGTGTAAAGTATTTACAAAATTGTTTCAACAAATTAGTCATTTAAAAAAAAAACGCTTTTATTCAATATAAAATCCATCATTCAGAGTTTGTTTATAAACCGGTAAGCTTCCTCAGCTCTTTAAGCAGCCATGTTCTCAGCGAGAACACCTTGGTGAACACCGTGTACGTGTTGGCCTGGCAAGGGTTCTTGGCATCCTTTTCGTTCACCGGAGCATTGCTGACAACCCCTCGAAGGTACCAGCGCTTCCGGTTGGTCTTCGAGTCCGCCAAATCAAACACCAGGCCCCCGCCGCTGTCGCCCTGGCACACGGCAATTCCAGCTAAGTACAAAAAGTTTTTACGTTGTAAGTACTTATATTTACGGTGTTACCTTTATTAGTCCTTAATCCCTACTTGTTAACTCAAGCCACGGCCTTTAAATTTTTGGTAGCAGTCTTTATGTTTTCTGTCAGCCTTTACATAAATAAACATAGTAGAATATCATTTAATGTGTCTAACATCATGGACTTAATAATAGTGGTATATATTAATTAAAATGTCATATGTAACGCTACCTATATCGGGCAGACGGGAAGGGCTTCCTCGACTAGATTCTAAGAACATATACTGAACTGTGAATAAATTAGTGAATATTCACGTTCCGCATGGCAACAACGAGCATAAACCCTTACATATGGAAAGAAAGGGCCTTAGATTAAATTTACTTGAGAGAATAAAAAACAGTAGAACCTGCAGACAAGCTGCACATGGCAGCTTTGCATGACTACTCTTTTTTTTATTATTTTAAAAATTATTGAAATATCTGTCTTATAATAAAATAAATTAATTGAAAAACTAGAGATACTACAAAAGAACTAATGTTCCTATTGTGTCATTAATAAATAAAATAATCTATTCACCACTTATTAGTATTTTCACTAAATCAAAACAACATAATTCTTTAAAATAATACACGGTTTTACCACACACATTTAAAGTCATTGCCTTAATAACAATTAAGACAAATCTGCCACCATTAAATGCAAAAAAGGTAAAACAGATTCCACAGAATAGAGAATTTAATTATCTATTAATTGAGAAACTAAAGTTTTTAAGACACGATTTTTGTGTATAGCGCAAAGGGTAACAATTATTTTTATAAACAATAATTATTAGCTTGAAACACTCATCCAAATTGAAAAAACCTTCCGAGAAAAGATAAATGTCGCCGACAGGACTCGAACCTGCACCCTTCGACGTAGCTCAACGGTAGAGCATCTGACCGGCAATCAGAAGGGTGCAGGTTCGAGTCCTGTCGGCGACATTTATCTTTTCTCGGAAGGTTTTTTCAATTTGGATGAGTGTTTCAGGCTAATAATTACTGTTTATAAAAATAATTTAATTAACACCTTTTTTTTCTTTGTAAATCTGTGTTCACCGAAATTATTAATAAATCCTTTGAAACACCATGAAAATTAAAATTGGGTGGGGGTATA
Organism: Halesus radiatus; assembly: GCA_022606495.2. Classification (NCBI taxonomy): domain Eukaryota; kingdom Metazoa; phylum Arthropoda; class Insecta; order Trichoptera; family Limnephilidae; genus Halesus; species Halesus radiatus. The sequence goes on along the minus strand of JAHDVE020009226.1, from coordinate 60,427 downwards.
TAAAATCACATAAGTAAGCCATCGCAGTGTGGCCTAACAACAGTTTGAAAATGGATTTGGGTGGGGGTATATAAAATCACAACCTTGCCATTGACGAACGTTCTTAAAACTAATGGCACGGTTGTGTCGAAACCGGTAGCGAATTTAATAAACCAAAAATAGCAAAAGTACATAATAAATAAAACTTACAAACAAAATATCTAGAAATTGCTATATAGTGAATGCCGAAAAAATACAAGAACTTGTTTATCTCATTTCGTGTTATGTAGTTTGTGTAATGGGAGAATGGTCCGTTAATAAAAATCCCGCAAAAGGTTTTTAAAGGTCAAAGGAACGAACTAAACCAAATGATTCTGTTCAGCAGAGGCCAGCACCGCGGAGAACCGGGAGCTGAACTCTGACTAAATTTCCAATGTTTAGCAGTAAAGTAAGGATTTTTGAACAAACCATTCATAAATCCAGCGCAGAACTTGTCCGGCATCAAAAAACTGCCATACTGGTAATCCGCCAACTCTTTTTTACAGTCTGATTTTGATACCACGGGGAGCTTTAGACTCTTCAGTATTTCGGAGGACTTTCCTGTCTCATCGATACCCCACCCTGCCACCTACAAATAAATCACCATTAACAAGTTTTGTTGATTTTGCAAGAACATTGTTAAAACAATACATAAAAGCACACAGTTGGTACTTTAAATTTCTAGGAGTCACGTGGAAAATGAAGCAGTTAACCAACCTCAAAACCGGTTAACTCTTTGAAGGACGAACTTTTTTTCAAAAAACCGCAAAATATTTGAGAATACCAAACTTATGGCCAAATTGTGCAGCGCCATATATGTTCGCCAGTTTAAACAAATTAGTCAAGAATCCATGTTTAACAAGTAGTTACTAAAATTGTTATTTTCTTGGTGATCGATTTTTGATACCACAGTGCTTCAAAGAGTTAACTCAGTTAACCATCTCAGAATAGATATCGTCTAGTACGGGGTTCCCAACCTCGTTTGTCTCACTGCCCACTGTTAGACTATACTGTTCATCAGTGCAATTAGATAATTTGTAAGCTTTAGAAGTAATGAAAATCATTCAAATTGCTGGTAATATTCTTAATAATCAACTTAATTTGTCTTACAATCCCATATTAGATATATTTCCCAATATCTCAAAATTTCTCAAATCTTCTTAATCCCTCTCTCCTTTGACATTCTGTGTCTTTCTTTTGTATGTGTTGTCCCATTCTATTACATGTTAGCATATCTTTGTCTCACTGTTCCAGTGTTTAATTTTATATTTTGTCTCCCTCTTATTAAATTTGAATATGCTCACTCTACATATTTTTGTTTAGTTTTAAATTATACCCTGATGGAGCTTGGGATAAGCGAAACCGGTTGGTAATGAATTAAAAATAAAGGTTTTTTTTTAAAATACTTTTCCATTCTCTCCTGGGCTCAATTGTGATTCATCGAAGTCGTCATCTGTTAAATCATAGCACGCTGCCCCGATAGAGTTAGAGAAGGTCAATGGTTTTCTCAACACCACGATAGCCAGGTCGGCCGCTTGTTTGGTCACATCCCCATTATAATCATCTGGTATAAGGATTTCCTTAATCTGGAAAAAATTATATTATTGTCTGGAAATTCGGTTAGTAATAAATTAGTGAATTAAATGTAATAAATAATCAAATATTTAAAAATATTTCTATTTCTCGAATTTATTTTCATATTTATCATTAATATTATTAACAAAAAATAATTTATTTTTAATTTCTAATATAAATTTGTTATTCAATGTTTCATAATTTATTTTTTTGCATTTTTGATTAATTACTTACCTACTTAAATCAATTTTTATTTAAGTCTATAATTTGTCTATTCCTACATTATTGTGTTCTAATTTTCATCATTTGTCTATACTTGACATTATTTTTTTTAGTACTCGTATATTCCTAATGAAGAAAGCATCGATTTCGAAACATGTAGATATCTATGTATATTTATAAAGTGGTGAATACAAAGCATATTTCTTAAATAATTTATTAATAATGATGCCACAAAGTGAATACCAATCGTTTAAAGAAATTATAATAAATACCTGCACGGACACCTAATTTCCAACTGTAATTCAAAATATTATATTTTTTTGTAAGCAATGATTCGAACCTGAACTAAATTGCACACTAGACAGTGTCAGGGAAACTACCAACGACCAACAATATCTAAACAGGGCACGTGGATCTTAAAAATGACGCCCTAACCACAATGAATTGGTTTCCAAAAACATTTATCAAAAAGAAAGTGTATTATCCCGTAGTCAAAAGATCGCAAGAAGCATTGTTTGTTACCTTTTGTTGGTCTACAGCGAGCAAATTTGTCTTCCAGGAAGTTTGCATCGAAAGAGTGGCTAACTTTATTGAAATAAATTTTCAAATACGAAATTGAAATAATTAGATAGGGGTGACTTTATTATTAACAATTTAATTAGCTATATTAATATTTTGTCACAGACCGTTTCAAGCGAGGGTTTACAAAAAACTAGCAATAAATAAATTGGAAAATTTCTAGTAGTCTAGGTGTATGGTGATGTATGAGTTCGTGACGTGTGAATATATTCAAGTTACAACAGTTTTACCAAAAACTACACGTTCAACAATGGCTTTGCGTATGGTGCGGTACATACAGTTGGGGTCTTAAGTTTCAACTTCATACTTGGGACGCGTGACTTTCTGGCTTCCTATGACATGACCAAATTACATCATTCGATTTGGGGTTAACTTTGCGCTCTGTGCAATTTAGGAGAGAAGCGAGCTAGTCTTTGGAAGTAAGGCAACGGATTTCAATAGGGAATTGTGTTATGAAATTAATCACAATTGTGCTTATTTGTATGACACACCTAATCTAGTAGTGATATATCGATGGACATTACCCATTTTAAATTACAGAAAATCTTGAACATTTTAATTTAATTTTTTACCACCGTTCTATTCTCAACCACATCCAAATCGTTTTTTCCTTCTGGTTTTTATTATAATTCTGATCAATTGTTTAAATATTTTTTATATAATTTGAATACATTCAGTAAGTCATTAACGTTAAAATTAAAAGTCAGTAACGTCATTATAAAACAATTAATAAAATATTTCCCTTTGATGCGAGGAAAACAGATTTCAAAGTACCTCACAGAATGGAGAATCTATTGTCACAATTATTTTCTCAATAAATCGGTTAGGCACCATGAAAATTTAAATTGGGGGGGGGTAAAAAGAATCATTTAAATAAGTTGTCTAAACGTGGCCTAAACACAGTTTGAAAATGGCCTTGAACGCCGAAACAGCTGTAACAATAATAAAAAACCAAAACACTTGCAGAACTTAATGATAACATTAAAATTGATTTACATAAAAATTTTAAAAAATAATGTAGTCGTCAATATCAATATTCTATGCATATGCGATGGAGGTAATAGAACTAACCTCTCTCTGTTGAACTATGTCTCTGTTGCTTTCGATTTCATCATCCCAGGATCTGTAGTACTTCCCCGCAGCTATTCTGAAGTACATTGCAGGAATTGCGGATCCACCGTTGTGCGGGTTCCAGAAGCAATGAGCCGCTGCAAGAGAATAGATCGCCCGAGGCGTTTACTTGATTTTAACAATGGAACTATTGAATGGAGATTTGCCTCAAACGCCCACATGAAACAGATCACCAGCACCGCGCAGTGGAGAACAGTATAGACAGCTAAAATTTGACGTGCTGGTGACATCTGCACCTATGCAGTTAGTATGAACACATACTGTTAGCACTGCCATCTACGTCAGTTGGCGTCATTAGACGCAGATATTGCTAAAACCGAGAAGAGGGATAACGATTAATTGATTGAAATGGTCAGGGAAAATAGGTTATAAAATAATAATAAATATGATAATAGGATTATACAATCCCCAAACATGTTTCTTATAGACGCTAACGCTCAGTTGACAGCCGTACTCGTGTCTGTGCCGTGTCTGTACTGCACTGTACTGTACTGTTCTGCTCTGCGCGGTGCTGGTAGACGTGAATAGACCTTAATACTTTTTTTTTTATTATTATTTAATATAAATACATATAGAATATTTAATAGTACAGATATAATAGCTAATTACAAAAAAGTATAAATTTATTTTACAAAAAATGCCCAACTCAATAGAGAAAGATTTCTCGTGTTTGAGTGGCGGAGCACCGCCATCTAGCGGTAGAAGTGGATAAATAAAATGAATAGAAATAAAAGTACATCAAGAATGTAATATACATAATGTTTGTAGTATGTGATACTATAAATACAACAATAAGGCGCATACAAGATATAAACATAGTACATTCGTATTTCGAAAGACCTGATCTAATATTTCTAGAGGATATGTTGCATTTTTTATTTTTATTTTATTTTATTTTTTATTTACATACATTATTTAGAATTAAGAGTTTTATAAGAATTAAGAAGAAATTAATTAACATGTAATTACTGTTGAACTTTCTAATATTTTTTTTTGATTTCTGTTTTGAAAGAATTGTAATTTTTTGTTTTAATTTTATACTTATTAATTTTTTTATTTTACCTTGATACGCGTATTGGAGTTGAGAAGTACTAGTTTTAAATTTAGGGATTTCTAAGTTGCCACGTGATCTAGGTCGGTTACTTATTTTTGTAGAAATTGTTGAATTGAAATGGTCTTTGTGAATTTGTAACAATGTGTTATTTTTGAAGATTTTATTTAAACTGAGGACTCTAAAAGATTTAAACAGCTGTGTAGTTGGAAATATCGATGGTTTTCGTAGGATGACTTTCAAAATCAATCTCTTCAACAGGTAAGAGGTTAGTTTTAAAGGTTCCCCCCCAACCGATTATACCATATTGTAAAATGGATTGCGCAAGGAAATAATATATTGTTTTTATCATATTGGATGATAGGATGTTTCTCAATCTAATGAATATGTAAATAAGTTTTCTTACTCTGGTTACCGTATTTTGTACTTGTTCTTACCATTTTAGTAAATTGTCTACTAAAACACCCAGATACTTTATGCTATTTTTGCCGTTGATGGGTAAAAATTTGGGTAATGTGATGTGATGTGATGTGATGTGATGTGATGTGATGTGATGTGATGTGATGTGATGTTATGTGATGTGATGTGATGTGACATAATATATAGAAGAGAAGATGACATTGAAAATCCACAATGGCGACACACTTTGTCACAGACAAATAAATATTTAAAATAAAAAAATTCTTTGTTTTAAACCACCTTATTAGATTTATACATTGTCAACCGGTTTCGGTTCAACTTAACCTTCTTCAGGACCGTCAACATATAAACGACGTTCTGGCATCTTATAAACTTAATTGCAACGATTGCATGGCAATTTATAGAGGTAAAACCTGGAGATACGTAAACATTACAGCAAAAGAATATATTAGATGTTTAACAAGTATAGTTTTTTTTTCAGAATTTGCCCAACACTTAATTAATACTAACCATACTTTTTAGAGGAACATCTGCGCTGCCTGTTTCATACATAACTTAATTTTGGATTTGAGTCCAAAATACCCATCAAAACTGAATGATATATTTTTTAATTAAAGGTTTAGTAAATATCTATTACGTATAAGAAGTAATTTATTTACTCTTCCTCTACCCATCTACCGCCCACTCTTTGATGCTCTGTCCTATTCTACTCTGACGTACTGTCCCTCCCCCCCCCCTTTATACTTTCTTCATCATAATATATCTCTGTATCTTAATTTAGTTTATATAATGACGGTCCTGAAGAATGTTGAGTTCATCTGAAACCGGTCGTCAATGTATAAATATAATAAAGTGACTTAAAACAAATAATTTTTTCATTAAAATTATAATGTCAAACCACAAAGTTATTCCTTTGACATTTTAAAATAAATATTTTTAAACATTGAAAACAATATTAACAACTCCCAAATTGAAACACGAAACTGAAAAGACACATATAGCAAGCAAATGGGATTCGAAAGCTGTTATGGTTATCTTTTTCTTTTCTGTGTCTTTTCGATTTCATGTTTCAATTAGGGAGTTGTTAATATTGTCTTCAAAGATTAAAAAATATATATTACAATGAGGTTTATAAGCTTTAATTTTTATAAAATGAATATGTTTGCATGTGACGAAACAACAAGATGGAATGATAACACTGTGAGTGGGAAGGGTATTTTTACCCACGCGGCCGAATGGTGCTTATCGGCGGGATGGGTAAAATTACCCTTTACCGAGAAAGGTACAGTTACCCGATTATTTCACGCGACTATTTAATCTAAACGCTTGAAGACATTCCAGACTACACAACATATACACAAAAATAAGATACGCCATCGTTTCTTTTACGTACACACTCTTGCATAGTTTCAATAAGAGGTTGCACGTAATAATTAATTTGTGCGGAGACAATTATTCAGTGAATCATATTCGCCTTCTTTCCACATTTGATTATTCTTTGATGGGTGAGTAGAATGGCAATTTTATCGTGTTAAATTTCATAGATTGTTTCTTCGTGGTACTGGGAATAGGAGTACCTATTATATTTTTATGACGTGTTATAAATTCATTGGACCTTTACTCTTATGAGATACTCCCGAGGATGTTATTACAATGTTATTTCCTGAATGAGAGATAACACAAAAATTCCTTAGAAATTGGATGTATTCCTGGCGTATACGATATTTCATAAAAAGATAGAGCGATTTATGTAAAATTATTTTTTATTGCATTTTCGGCTGGTTTTACCTGTGACGGTGTAGCGGCCACCCGCTCAAAGTGTGTTAAGATATATTATTTCTATAAACAATAATTATTAGCCTGAAACACTCATCCAAATTGAAAAAACCTTCCGAGCAAAGATAAATGTCGCCGGCAGGACTCGAACTTGCACCCTTCTAATATCCGGTCAGATGCTCTACCATTGAGCTACGTCGGCTTATCGCAAACCCGCCAAGTTAATCAATATATATTAGTGTTTCATTCAATAATTACGGTTTTTTATTATATTTCACCTGTAGAGCATCTGACCGGATATTAGAAGGGTGCAAGTTCGAGTCCTGCCGGTGACATTTATCTTTGCTCGGAAGGTTTTTTCAATTTGGATGAGTGTTTCAGGCTAATAATTATTGTTTATAAAAATAATTGTTACCCTTTGCGCTATGCACAAAAATCTTGTCTTAAAAAAAAAACTTTAGTTTATCAATTATCAATTAATATATATTATTTCCTTGCCAATTGAATAAAATATATATTAGTATGCTGGGAGCATTATTTTAAGGTTAAAAATATTATAAAATCGAGTTGAGTTGGGTGAGTTACTAGAGACTGCCGCTCCGGCATCGCTGGCACACAAACGGTTAAAGCAAGTATGAAGTTAAGTATTTAATAATGGGTGGCAACACTTACCACTGACGATGACGTGGGTGTGTAAGATGGTTCCTCCACACATCTGTGTAAAAATGCTTTTGGTGTTATCCAATGGATCAAGGGAAATCTGGTAGACTCCCACGTGCCAGGGAAACGTATTCGGCTCCACGGGCTTTCCTCCAATACTGAGTGAGTTGCTAAATGCCTTCTCGGAACCACAGTCTAAAACAATTTAGCAAATTTGTTTGACTTGGAGTTAAAATTTCACAATTTTTAACTGTAAATCTGATGATTATAAATATATTATGTAAGATTATTGATATATAAATATATTATGTGTGTACCAGACGTAATCTGGCACACAAGCGAACTGTAGAGGCCGACTGATCCCAATCTACGGAGCGAGGCTGGGGGGGGGAGATAGCTCTCCTACCGTTCCTTTTGCAAGGAGGAACGGTACTGACGACAACGACTTTTGTTAATCTTGTCCGAGGCAGTTGCTTATTGGGTCCAGTCCGAGGCAGTAGTCGGATGGGGGTAAGCAGTGGTCAGAGTGAAACAAGGCGGGCAGTTCAGAAGTCAGAGCGGGCGGTAGGCAGAGAGTGGTACTTGTCAGACTGGCGGTCGACTGCTAACTGCCGCAAACTGGCGTTTGCAGGCTATTTATGGCGGTCTACCAAGCGCAGACCGCCGGTGCCATGTCTGATGCCTGGCAAGTCTGTCTCACTCCCTCCAGCCGTACCGCTCCAACGCTTTCATTCAGTCATTTCAGTTTGAGCGGTCTGGGGCGAACGAGCTTGACAGACCGCCCGTTACATATATTAACAAACAATATTTATTTACTATATGTGTGCCGCGTCAAACACTCCGGGAGAGGCGGGACGTCCGATACAATGTGTAATATCCTGCTATATAAACTTATTCTAAACAACATCACTTCGGTTGTGATGTAAGTATGGAGTACGTAACTGTATGTAATACTCTAATTCTAAAATTCTAAATTTAAAAAAAATTTATAATTTCGGATCTAAATCTAAAATTAAAAAATACGTAATTCTTATTTTCAGTACACATAATGAATTTATTCCACCATTTTTATAACGGCTAGTGGTAAAATGGATGGAATACTTAAATAAAACAATAATAAAAATAAAAATAGTTGTTTATTCCAGAAGGTAGAGAAGGTGTGTAAGGCAGGAGTAGTGCAATGCAACACGTTCCATAAGTTATAATAATATAAACAAAAAATAAAAGTAGGTACGTAAAATAAGAGGAAGAAAAAATAAAAGAAAAATATTCTAAATAAGTTCATTCACTAAGAGAGAAAAGAAAAATGAACAAATGAAATATGTAGGTACATTTAGCACTTGTATTTCGGTGTTTCGGGGGGAAACTCTACTTGGATGATGTAGGGGCGTGCCGTGCCACTGAGCGACAGCCTGGACGAGAGTGTTGGAGTAGAGCTGACTCGTCTGGTTCGGCCACTCTGTGGTGCGTTAAAACGGCGAACCTCAAATGAGTTGTAGGTACGTACTTCTACCTGCTGACCTGGCCACTGAGATTCGCTATTTCAACAGCCGTCGAACACCTGGAGCACGGTGACACTAGTGACATCTACATTCCCTATATAATCGCCGGTTACCGGATAAATTACTTGCTAAAGCTAATAATTTTTACACCTGCAAACCCTTTGAAAACTCTGTGGGTTATTTTGATATGGTGTGGATCTTTGTATGGATCCCCACGAAGCAAGCTAAAAAACTAAATTCAGTAGAACGGACAAAGCTGCTCAAGTCAGATTACAATCACAAATTCGAATTTCGTATATTTATACTACTATATTGTATAAAGCACAGAAAAGATTATTTTTTTCGAAGGTGGGCGTAGCGTTTCAGCCTTTATGGAATGCACGTCACTGTTATACGAGTTCAGAGTGCCTTGTTCTTCAAAAAACGAAGCTTTGAATTAGAAAAGGATTGAAAATGCTCGGATATTATTATTTACATTACTTTTTCATACACTTCGATCCTCCCATTCAACCCTATTCGAATTAACATTAACATTATCAATCCTTTCTCTCGAGAGACATTTTTTCAAGATATATTTAACTTTATTCACAGAGTTACATTTTTTTAACATTATTTGGCATTAAGGTAAATACATATCTTGGGTATATTGTATTTCAACGTTTTTCATCCGTACTTGTTTCTATATTTCGTAACTATTAATCCATCCGTAATATCCTAAACATAAACGATATTAAAAAGTGTATTATGCTTTGTGTCGATCACGAATTAAGTATGTGATAACCGATTGGGGATCTCCCTCGGGCACTCACACAGAACGGCTCAACATTCCCCAAAAAGGAGTAATAAAGACAATTCTGAAAGTTCCGATTAGAACTCCGTCTGACGAAGTAATTAAAAACTTTAAAGTTTTTAATATAAAAAAACTTTACTCAAAAATGCCTTATTTAAACGTTTTTAAAACATATCTGAATACTCCACTGCCGAATATAAATACTCAACCAGGGCAATAAGTCAAAATATACCGGTTATTTCTAAATTTAATACATCTTTTGGACATAGGAATATTAAATTTCATGCTGCAAAACTTTATAACGACTTACCAAATCAAACAACAACAAAAATTACAGAAATTAATATCTTTAAAGGTAAAGTCAAAACTTGGCTGAGAGAACCGAGTGTTTATGAACTAGCAAACTATATAAAGTGAAATAAACATACATGGATATTTAGTAAAAAAAGTACAGGCCGCCTCAGAACAGTTGTCCCTAGTGAGAAGGACTGTGAAAACTGTGACTTTGTACTTATGTTATAATAATATACATCATACTTATATACTGTTCTATAATTGTATCGGACGCTTTGCCGACCATTTTTATATTTTGTGAATAGTTGTAACTTGTAAGGGAATCGGGTCGTGTGGAAAATAAATGTTGCTTCACTGTTCGCACACAGGCCCGATTCCCGATATTTTTGTATATGTCGGGTGGTCTGGGGATGAGCATGTTCCCCCAGACCACTCTAAGTTTGAATGAATAAAGATGACAGAGCGAGATGACGCGGTGGGAGGGAGACGGTGATGTCGGTAAATTTCACGGCGCTACTCGATGCAGATTTTTGTGTCGATAGCGCCGTGAGATGCCAACTAGGCCGCCCGGCGTAGCGCCTAGGTGGTATTTGTATACAGGCCGAAAACGGGAAAATCGGCAGTCATCCAGCGACGCTCAAACCGATATCACCTCTGCTCCACCGACCGCTCTACCTCGCTCTACTTGAAACCGACCTGCCTTCTTCTTCTTTGACCCCCCGCTGACTCTTGGACCATCCCCCGGACGACCAACACTCACGGAACCAGACCATCGAATGACCACGGACAAGGCACGCAGAGCAGAATCCGAGTTTGCACAAAAGTGTGTATTGTGCAAACGGATTTGTACAGCCGCAGGAGTTTTTTGCACAAAAGGGAATTTAGTGCAAAAGGCAAAGTGATACAGAAATCGTCATCGTTCCCTCTTGCAAAAGGGAACGATAGGTCGCCACCTCCTCCCCTCCAGACCGCTTCGTAGATTGGGATCAGCCGGCCTCTACAGTTCGCTTGTGTGCCAGGACACGTCTGGTTCTATAATTATGTTTTATATTTAAAATGTATTACTAAAGTCACATACACATACATGTACAACCTTTCAATAGAAACTAATAAAATTAAAAAATCGCTGTTAGTGAAGTTAATCCCGAGTTAGTAGCGTACTCGTATATAGTAAAAGTCTCACCTGGGACACATTTAGGTCTATTTGCCAGTTTTCCGCTGCGGCATTCTAACACTTTGAAGTCCAGTTGATCCGACACCACGTGCCCTGGCTTGCACTGCACGGTGACATACGCCCCCTCGGGGATCGAGGGAAAGCAATCCATCCAGTCATTGGCAGGGTTGCGACAACTGAAGTCCACTGTGAAGGAAGGATTCACCTTGCATGGCTCTGAAAGGCGAAGGAAAAAATAATTCCGCTGAAACGTCTGTTCAGAGAAATCAACAATAATTTGATTGGAATAGAGTAAATTTTATTTTACACTGTTTTACTACGCTGTCCATCAACAGAGGATATCCTGACAGTTAAACCACCAAAAGGTGAAAATACCTAAAGTACCTGAAAAAATCCTTGAATCTGTACAGAAACGGGCGGTCTGTTTGTTAGATTCCCCTTTCTTAACAAACGGATTGCAATCTTTAGAGCACAGACGTAAGGTGGGAATGCTGTTCTACCGGTATTTCAATTGAAGATGCTCTGAGAAACTACCGTCATTGATGCCTCTGGCACCGCTGCACAGTCGGGAAACACGCCAAACGCATGCCCAACATTTGTACGTGGTTGACATTTGTCACATGAGAACGGGTCGCTTCTACGACTCGTTCTTGTGTTCAATAGCTTGGCTGTGTAATGATCTGCCGGCCTCTGTGTTTCCTCATTTCCATGTTGTAGGAGGGAGCTACACGAGCCGCCTCTGTCTAATAGTGTTTAATTATTTGTCGTGACGCGTTCTAACGTATTGGCGAGTGTGCGCACTATTTTTGTTTTATCAGTTTCAACGTCGATAAATTGATGTTTATTGAAAGAACGCTATACAGTTTCATAAAATACGGCATGTTTAAATACAAGTACAATATATGTTACATAATTATATTCTTGTTTGGTTTACATTACCTACCTTAATAGGTGAAACTTGTTCGAAGGTAGGTGTATGCTAACATATCAGGGCGCACTTGGACATTTTTTCGCGTTAATACAGCCGTGTCTTACGGACTGTACACGCGTCTGCAACATTTTCCTCCAACTTGGATAATGATTTTAAGAAAATTTTAGATTTCTGCTTATGTTGAAACTATTTAAAAATGAAATTATATTGGGTTCATCCAGGTAATACGTTCAGAGGAAGTGGGGGTGAATTCCATTGCCTAGTGAAAAAACTAGAGAACGATAAGGAAATATTCCATATTTTTATTTCAGAGTGATCGAAATACAGTTTCAGGAAATACATTATATAATTTAAAAACGCATATAATATTTTGTCGACTGATACCGAGGGACAAAAGAAAGGCTTGCTTTATGTGTTGATACTGTGCGCTCGGTAGAAACACATTAGTGTGGTGAGTTGTGAGGCACCATAATCCCCATCGCCACTGACGACGATCACCGCCACGACACAGCGCGTCCCAACACACTCCAACACAGTAATGTGAAGCTAACCATACATTTTGTATAGTTTCGATACGATTCTGACGCGTCACGACACACCACGACACGATAATATGATTCCGCCTTACAGCTTTTTAGAAAATATATTATCATGAGGAAACACTTACGTGTACATTTCGGCGACGATACCCAGGTGTTGTCATCTTGACATGTGGTCGTTTTAACCAGCATGTCATAACCAGGATCGCAGGAATACTGAAGGACCTCGTAGTGAGCCACTTTCTCTCCGGGTATAATCCTCCTCTCCGGGTCATGGGCTATGACGTATGTACCACTTTCTGGAAACGGTGGCAGTACGCAGCCCTTGCTAAACGGCGGTGCGAAATCCAAGAGTCAATCAAAGATGCAAAATGCGTCACTGCTATATATTTTATTGCTAATGCCATAGTCCACCACTGGCTTGGGGGAGTTAAGGGTAAATGAAACGTAATACGCACTCACAAATGGCAATAATCACGATGGCGAACGCAATGCTTTTATCTATTGAAATGATTTATTTGTTGGCGGGTGTAGACACGGAATATGAAATGGAATACATTTTTTATTTTGGTTTAAAGCTCAAGTCCTTGGACTAACTTATAAAAATAAAATACATTATTATAACACTAACATAATATAAAGTATTTTTGTAAGTTTCATGAAGGACTTGAGCTACTTCCAATAACAATTTATTCCATATCATTTTAGAAACAAACCAGTATTAAATGAGCGGTGGACAATTGCTAAGATTTTGGAAAATTATTACAAGGATATGACATGTCTCTATGGAATATCTAGAGTAATTATATACATTTTACCGGGCGGGGTTAGTACAGCATGCTAGGGAATGATACATGCTAAAAATAAAACGGTATATGAAAATGTTTAGGTATAGTGTTTAAGTGGAAGTGTATATGTGTATGTGTGTATGTGTATGTTTACATATGTGTCTGAATTGTGCCATTTAGTGGAGAATTGTGTATGTGATATTCCAGTGTTTACGTTATATATTGCACGACTGCTAGTAGTTAGTAGGCCACTTTTAAACTAATAACCGCCAGTATTATTGTCACTCCCGTCTGGAAGTGGATCTCACAAGCACTTGTCAGCAGAGCATATTTTATTTCTTAAAGAGGAGAAAATTTCTGATTTAAAAAAAAATTACCTGGAAAGCGGGATACTTCGATAACCTAAAAGATAAAAAAATATTTTATTAAAGGTTTTATCATTAAGTTTGTAACTTTAGGAAATAACATAATGTTTTTACATTAAGACCAATACTCCCACTTTACGAATAACCTGACAATATTAGAAAATCTCGCGAATCCAGAGGTCGCGAGTTCAAATCCCGGCATGCGCAAGTAAATTTTATTTGATTAATTTGTGTTTTTTCACAATTTATTCAATTAAAATAATACATAGTATGTTTGCGGCACGTTCCAGAGTGTTAAATACTTTCAGTATCGCCCTGGTGCAAATCACCATTCAGAATCGAAACTTTTCTTGAAATGACTTCAGTCATATTTGGTGACCAGATCTGAATAGCCAGGTAATTCTCTACCTTCTCCTTTCTTATCTCCTTCCCCTCCCCACTACCTTTAATCGCACAACATACCCCAATTGAGGATGCAATAGTCTAACTGGCTCCAGTCGGTTGGGAGCAGCTGGGACTCTTGTGCGGTAATCGCATAAAAAAAACTACCATCATTATAAGCATAAAATGTTGTTTGTGCAATAACGAACTCTATTTTTTTATCAATATTTACTTTCTAAGTTAATACCAGTATTTTTAGTTAAAATAGTTACTTTTCATAGTTAATGGGAACGGCTGCGGTACCTGTTTCATACAAAACTGAATTTTGGATTGGAGGCCAAAATACCCGTCCAAACTGAATGATCTATTTTGTTAATTAAATGTTTAGTCTAGTACGGATTAGTACGAATGAGAAGTAATTTATTTATTTTTGTTTTACCTTATGAAATATCGGCCATTAAAGGAATTGATTTTTCGCGATTTTAGAGGCATCTTTAACAATTATTTAGGGACTAACGGTGATTTAAAAAAAAGTTTTAACCCTTCTGCTTTGAAAACATAATGAAATATAATTTTTTTTTTTTAAATATTAAAATAAACATTATGGTAGATATTAAATTAAATAAAAACGTCCAATTTACGGTGGAACACAAATTTGCCATACAGAATTTTTAATATTGACCCGAAAAAACCTTTTTTTTTTAATGTTTTATTTTTTTATTTATGTAATCACACTTACATAGCAAATGTGATATATTTTTTATGAAGTACAAATAAATCCGCAAATAATTTTCTAAGCTGCTTCTATAATTATGATAATTGATTTATTTTTCATGGCACATACTTAAAAAATTAAAACAAAAATAAATAAAATGCATCTCATTCGTACTAAATATTTACTAAACCTTTAATTTAAAAAATAGATCATTCCGTTTGGATGGGTATTTTGGCTACCAATCCAAAATTCAGTTTTGTATGAAACAGACATCGCAGCCGTTCCCCTTAAGATAATTTTTAAAGTTTCAATTTTTCGAAGCCGGCTAAAAGGCAAGAAATCTATGGCCGGTTGGTTTTGAGGTTAAAATGTCAAATGTTAAAACAAGGATGAGCTTTACCGGACATAATTGTATATTCTGTTCATAGTAAACCAAAACTAAACACAAGTAATAAAATGATGTACCTCTTTAGAAACTTTAACTCCAAGAATAATAATGATGTTTACGATAATATTATCATTATTTGCGTATTGACAATCGATGTGCCCAAGAATATACCTTATTTCTTTCAATAAAAATGTAATTTTCACCTTGAACAACAATCATAGAGCTTAAAGACCCAAATTAATATTAAATTTCAACAAAACTAAAAAAGAGGATATGTGTATAAAATGCAAAACCAGAATAGACGCAAACAAAGCCCTGTGGCGTCAGATGTCGAGAATGCAACGTTACCAACAGAACAGGGTGATTTGATGAGATTTTTTTATTCACCTTTAAATAATGATTTATCGTGAAATTACATATATATATATTCAGAATCGGCATTTGCTGATCTATACGAATACATTTTTATTAAACCTTTAATATTTTTCACTGGAGTTTCATATTCGGGGAAAAGTTGACGGGGTAGCAGAGGAATCAAACAATATAAGTTTAGTATATTGACGTGCAACATAAATAAAGGGTATGTTAACGCTTACACGTTGGCGACAATCTCCAGGTGTTGTCTTCCTGGCATTCCGACGTCTTCTCGGAAAGGGTGTAATTCTCATCACATTTGTACTTGATGACCTCATAATGCCCTACAATATCACCGGGTTTGATCTTCTGCTCCGGCCTTTTCGCTAAGAAGTACAAGCCATTGGGCGGAAAACGAGGCAGTGGGCAACCCTCCCTGAAAAATATAGACTTTGAGGTGGTTGCCGCTATGGGATCCATCGGCGGGTATCCCCGTACACGGATGCCGCTATGTGATCCATCGGCGGCTATTCCGTACACGGATGCCGCTATGTGATACATCGACGGCTAGCCCCGTACACGGATGCCGCTATGTGATCCATCGGCAGGTATCCCCATACACGGATGCCGCTATGTGATCCATCCGCGGCTATCCCCGTACACGAATGTCGCTTATGTGAATCAGCAGAAAATGGTGTTAAAGAGGTCATTTTCAAATATTCGATGCTCAATTCATATCCGAACTTGATAAACTACGCACAGCCTACCTTTAGTGAAAGAACGGAGGCGGTTATCTCCGAAAATGGATGTCGCACATATAATCCATGAAATTTCACTAAAACACATGCCTGCATTTTACCAAGTTTTTTTTATTTATTTATTCAATTTGTGCAAATATTCATAACATTACAGATGTTTTATCTAATTCATTATAATTGTACTTTTTATACAGTGTACATGCAATGCCAAAAATCCTGTAAATGCATTATAAGACATAAAACAGATCGATATTTTGATCCACCGTATAGGAAGTACGTAGCTCTCTCCACAGGTGAGTTCATAAATAAGTTTATGCGGCTCGCTCGAATGTACAGGAGGCTGTGATGGTGTCCTCGAGAGTGAGATTCTGGTTAAAATAAATTTATTTGAGCCAGAATCTCACTGTTACCATTAAGTAAAAAAAAAAATATTTTAGGAGTGGCAATTGATCATTATTTTTAAAAACCAGTCTAAATTAGAATGGGGGGAGAGTAAATAAAATCATATGAATAAGTCATCACAATGTGGATTAACCGTGGTTAGGTTTGAAAATGGCCTTGAACGCCGAAACAGCTGTCATAATAATAAAAAGTTAAAATACTTGCAGAACTTAATAATAACATTATTATATTTAAAATTATCTTATTAAATACAAACAGATACGGAAACATACTTACCTGCACCTGGCACCTGGCACCTGACAGGTCACTCCAGATTAACGCGTTGAATTATAATGTTTTAGCTTGGTAAGATACGATTTTGAACACACAGGAAACCATATTAGGAAATACTCCACATTACATGATACTGCAATCACTAGTTTATTATTTTTTTTATATTAATTTATTAGAAGGTTGATGGAAAAGGGGTTGGTATTTATTTTAAATATTAATATTCCTTTTTCCGAATTTAGGACTGTTTTTTTAGATAAAAATTTTTAAAATGACTGATAAAAAAATCTACTCGAGGTTCAATTGAAATTTTTGATGATATTTATTAAGGGCGAGAGGGACGTCCGAGAGTTATTATTTATTAATTCAAAATAATGATAATGTTATTATGCAATACGATAAACCTAATGTTTTTAAATAGAAAAATATTTATTAAATATTTTATAAATTTACATAGGCTTAGCATTTATCAAAATATAACCAGAAATATTACTTTTTCTGACCGTCCCATTGTAAGTTTTACTAAATATTTAAAATACGAATATGATTTTTAAAGTGGAGAAAAGTATTTTTAATCCTTTATCGTTGCGTTTTTGTAAATAAACATAACCAAAGATTTGTAATCTGCAGTACAAAACAAAAACATTAAAGTAACGTAATTTTCATGAAAAAATTAAACTACACACTGTTCTTTTTTTTAATTTATCAAATCGACAAGTTACAGAAAAACCTACACAGCATTTTTTAAGGATATTCAACTTTTGTAAATGTTTTTTGTAAAACATGCATAGAACGGTCAGAAATGTGTAAATTTCTGATTATATTTTGATAAATGCTAAGCCCATGCAAATTTTAAAAAAAAACGAAATAAATATTTTTCTCTTTAAAAACACCATGTTTATCGTATTGCAAAATAATATTATCATTATTTTGAATTAATAAATAATAACTCTCCGACGTCCCTCTCCCCATTAACATCTATGGTTATTTACAATGTGGCGGACTGTGAAAATTTATAAAAAATTCTGTAAATTACTTTAGGTATGTACTAATCGGCTAACTTCGCTAGCGAGCATCTTTCCGAAGAGATGGTGTTCACTTTACAATTAATTTTTACCTCTTTCGTATGTCACCCTTCGTTAGGTTACCTGTAAATAAAACAATATTTATTTTTATGTGAAAGAGTACCTGGTGTACCGTCCTATTAAGAATTACGGCTGCGCTGCCTGTTTCATAAATAACTTAATTTTGGATTTGAGGCCAAAATACCCATCCAAACTGAAAGATATATTATTTTGAACTAAAGATTAAGTAAATATCTGGTACGGGTGAGAAGTATTTCATTTATTTTTATTTTAAATTATGAAGTACACGCCATGAAAAAAATCAATTTTGATAATTTTAGAGGCAACGTAGAAAATTATTTGCGGGTATACTGCATTTTTTATTTAAATATCATATTTGCTATGTAAATATGATTACATAAATAAAAATATAAAAACAAAACATTTAAAAAAAAAAATAAAATTCTAGTCAATATTTTAAATTATGTACGCAAATTTGTGTTCCAACGTAAATTGGTAGTTTTTAATCTAATTTAAAGTCCACCATAATGCTTATTTTAATATTTCAAAGTAAACGGGGTAAAACTTTTTTTTTACACCACCGTTAGCCCCCAAATAATTGTTAAAGGTGCCTCTAAAATCGCGAAAAATCAATTCCTTTAATGGCCTATATTCCATAATGTAAACCAAAAATAAATAAATTACCTCTAATCCGTACTAGATATTTCTATATTTTTTCATGAAAAAAAAAGATCATTAGGTTTAGGTGAGTATTTTGGCTCAAGTCCAAAATTAGTTTTGTATGAAACAGGCCGCGCAGCCGTTCCCATTAACTCTTTATATTTTTGAATGAATTAGAACTAAATACAGTAAAGGTGAGATCTAAGAGGCGTTTCGAGTGGTTAACTTGTAGAACGCCATTTACAGTTTTTCTGTTGAACACTAACACGCACTATGGCGCTGATTTGAAATGGTTACGTTCTCGGGGGATTTTGGGCCTTACAATATGTTCATATAATAACCAAATAAATGTTATTCGATTCCCAATGAATAATACAACAATCAAAATTTTTGCTTCTCGCTGACCACTTAAATAATAATATTCTGTGACCTATATAAGAGTTGGCCACCATTGCCCATATGCGAGTCTCGTGTTTCGCATCAAGTTTACTTTAGCTGATTAGCACCACAAGAGTATGGAAAATATAGTAAAACTCCAAAAATATTTTCCTATTCCCATCGGAAATCATTTCTCTAAATATATGAAGCTATTCGGGGGAAACTACTTATAATACTCATATGTACCTGTGTGCAATCTTTATAAATTAATAATTTACGAAAACGTCATTTTGCACAAAACAAGGTAGTAATTACGAAATTACACTCAGCTGGCACACGACGAGGTAAACGTGGTAAATGCACCGGTTTCTAGCAATTTGTCGGCTAAAAATCCGTTTTCAAGAGGTTTTAAACCATATTAATACATTTTTCTTCCAAACAAGCTGAGACACTTATTAACGTCTGTCGGGTATGTCCTGACATCGGTGTCATAGACACACACACAAAACGCTGTTTTTTTCAGTAAGATTTGGCAATAAATCACTGTCAGAAGTGTATACATATGCACTAATACGAACATTTCTAAGTTTATGTTTTTTAGTAATTAATTAATTTTATAGTGTAATTAAACTAGATAATATGAATAGTACTTACAGGTCGGGGAGTCGCTCCAAGTGTCGTCATTCTCGCAGAAGGAGTCCTTCACGCTGATATCATACCCCTCGTCACACGAGTAAATTAACTGTGTCATCCTAATCACTACATTCCCTGCGACTATTGGTTTCTTGTAATTGCTGACCACGTACACGCCATGGTCCGGAAATGCCGGCAAGGGGCAACCGGGACTAAGAAAGAAATAACATTTTGAAATTACCTTAAATGAGTCAGTATAGAAGTCATACATAATATTTGGTTGCATGACAAAACAGAAAATTGAAGAAAAGTGAAGAAAACTTTAATAAGGTCAAGAAAGATCAGAAAAACAAACAACAAACCTAACTGAACCTAACCTAAACTAACCTAAACTAACCTAACCTAACCTAACCTAACCTAACCTAACCTAACAAAATCAATTATTTTATTATGTTCTGTTTAACTCAGTTAACATAATATTTCACGTGCACCCATTGAGGCATATAAATAAATAGAGGCCACGATCCTTGCAAAATCAGTGTAAAATATTGTTCCGTGCGGCAAGCACGACGGAGGATGAAACGGCTGGCGATGTCACCCTAATCATTCCGATCGTGAACGAATTCAACGAATGGAGTCGAAGCACGGGTGACCGTGGCACCGTGGCCCAGACCATCTGCCTTACCGGCGTGCTAATTTTAAATGCTCCTTGAGTTTTTTAACACTAGAAAAGCCAATTCACATTAATATTAATTGTGGTAAAACAGACGAAAGGTTACACCATTGCTTTTTCTATCATTTCCAGAACTACATGTCTAGTCATGTAGGCATTTTGCATTTATCTTTGGAGATCCATACCCGGCGAGTGCTTCTAATCGACTGAATCCCGTGTTATCCCTATGATGCCAATTGGCCGCATGTTTTTGCCCATATTTCGAACGCTGGTGTTTCCTCCATTTGTATAGCTCTATGTGTACTCCACGTATGGTAATTTTCAAGTGGCAAGATTGAAATAACGGAAATCTACCAAATATTATAACTACTGAAACAAAATTAAAAATGTTTTTTTTAATTATTATTTTAAGACATTTTATAAAATATAAGGTAAAAAGTCCCAATAAAGTACTTTTCAGTAGTTTGCCTAACGGGAGCTTGTTATTCAACACCTTATAGTAAATTTACAGTTAAGGTTAGGTTACAAAATATATATCTGTATAAAATAAATATATATGTAATAAACTTAAAACATAAATATTTCATAAGAATCTTACTCAAAAATATTTCTATAAAAGTGAAATAAGAACAACATTATAACAATAAATCGTACATAAAAAATATTTCCTATTTATCTAATACAAATAGTTTCTTTCAGGTAGCCAAGTTTCCAATATACGAGTATTTATTTAACAAATTATTATAAGCAATAATTATTACCTGAAAAATCATACAAATTGAATAATCTTCCGAGAAAAAATACATGCTGCCGACGGGACTCGAACCCGCGACCTTTCGTTTACCGGACAAGTGCTGCCGTATTTTTTCTCGGAAGATTATTCAATTTGTATGATTTTTCAGGTAATAATTATTGCTTATAATAATTTGTTTAATATTTGTGCTATGCATAAAAAAAATCTTGTCTTGTAAACATTAGTTTAATCATTTAAAATAAGAGTATTTATTTATTAATTTTTTTTTTATTTCAGCGGGTAACGTATTTAAACAACTAGGAATCATGTAATCTGAAGTTCTTTGTCCATATTTGTTTGTATGCTAAGGAACCATTAATCCTTCATTAAAATTGAGACGAGTATTGTAAGTGTGCTCTAGTCTATTTGTATTAAATATAGGGTTATGTGCTGAAATATAATTTTGTACCACAGAATTGCGCTTACTGAAAGAGACTCTGCTAAAAGTATGGAAAATTATGCCTTTCTCCATATAAACTTATGAAATTTCAAAGAAAATTAAATAGAAAATTAAATAGAAAATTAAATAGAAAATTAAATAGAAAATTAAATAGAAAATTAAATAGAAAATTAAATAGAAAATTAAATAGAAAATTAAATAGAAAATTAAATAGAAAATTAAATAGAAAATTAAATAGAAAATTAAATAGAAAATTAAATAGAAAATTAAATAGAAAATTAAATAGAAAAAATAAAAGAAAATTAAATAGAAAATTAAATAGAAAATTAAATAGAAAATTAAATAGAAAATTAAATAGAAAATTAAATAGAAAATTAAATAGAAAATTAAATAGAAAAAATAAAATTACGTCAGGCAATAACAACCACCTCTGTAAATTGCCATCTCAACACTGGCGTTTCACACGTAGTGAGATGGTTTTTATTATTTATTTATTACATATATACATACATATATGAATATTTGTTATTGCCTGACGTATTACCCATCTCAACACAAGCGTTTCACACATAGTGAGATGGGTAATACGTCAGGCAAAAACAAATATTCATATATGTATGTATATATGTAATAAATAAATAATAAAAACCATCTCACTACGTGTGAAACGCCAGTGTTGAGATGGCAATTTACAGAGTGTGGTTGTTATTGCTGACATTACCCATCTCTTCAACACAAGCGTTTCAATACCATAGTGAGATGGTTTTTATTATTTATTTATTACATATATACATACATATATGAATATTTGTTATTGCCTGACGTATTACCCATCTCACTATGTGTGAAACGCTTGTGTTGACGTATTACCCATCTCACTATGTGTGAAACGCTTGTGTTGAGATGGGTAATACGTCAGGCAATAACAACCACCTCTGTAAATTGCCATCTCAACACTGGCGTTTCACACGTAGTGAGATGGTTTTTATTATTTATTTATTACATATATACATACATATATGAATATTTGTTATTGCCTGACGTATTACCCATCTCACTAGGTGTGAAACGCCAGTGTTGAGATGGCAATTTACAGAGGTGGTTGTTCAGGTAGGATGTTTAGATAACAAATAGATATTAAATAAACTAATTTAAAGGCATAAAACAAGTTAAAAGCAGACAGGTATGTGATCAACGATCTTTCTTTTAAGGGAACTTTTGGTTATTTCTAATGTCACCATTTCTAAGGGAATAGAATAGGTATCTAAAACTTGTTTGTCCATAGGAGGTGACACAAACTGGGATATTAAAACATTTTGCATGTGATTGTGTTAGGGCTCTAGTTCTTGTTCTTTCTTCAAACATATGGATGTTTTTAAATTGATGGAGCAGGATATTTTTTGAATATATTATTTTCAAGTTGGGAATATTTGTTAAAAATAAAATCAGTATTCGTCCGTAATGGAACTTTAAGAATAACCTTCAG
Organism: Halesus radiatus; assembly: GCA_022606495.2. Taxonomy (NCBI): domain Eukaryota; kingdom Metazoa; phylum Arthropoda; class Insecta; order Trichoptera; family Limnephilidae; genus Halesus; species Halesus radiatus. The sequence goes on along the minus strand of JAHDVE020009226.1, from coordinate 37,236 downwards.
GATTAGTTTCTGTATCTTTGCTAAAGGTATTAAACTATTAGTGGCACTACCCCAACTGATATATTCGAGAGATGATTGTACGAGAGCACAGTAAACTTATCTCAGATGTTTTCTTTTAAGAATATACGTAACATTAAATAAATAGAATATCGGGATCCATCTTTATATTCACTATATTTGGCAATAATTGCAATAATTGCAAACATACTGTTGTGGAAAGAATCATCCATTTTTATTAATATCAGGTTATGGGTGGTTTGATTTGGATTAAAGTGAATAAAAATTCGGCGAACCGGGCATTAATGTAGTCCTCCTTTTTACCGATCCGGTGAATAGTTCTCTTTTTAGCTCCAGTAGTGAAGGTAGTGCTATGGAACTCTTGCGGTAGAACAGCGAACGAGGTATTAATGTAGTCCTCCTTTTTACCGATCCGGTGAATAGTTCTCTTTTTAGCTCCAGTAGTGAAGGTAGTGCTATGGAACTCTTGCGGTTGAACAGCGAACGAGGTATTAATGTAGTCCTCCTTTTTACCGATCCGGTGAATAGTTCTCTTTTTAGCTCAAGTAGTGAAGGTAGTGCTATGGAACTCTTGCGGTAGAACAGCGAACGAGGTATTAATGTAGTCCTCCTTTTTACCGATCCGGTGAATAGTTCTCTTTTTAGCTCCAGTAGTGAAGGTAGTGCTATGGAACTCTTGCGGTAGAACAACGAGTAATGTAGTCCACTTTACCGATCGGTGAATAGTTCTCTTTACAGCTCAGTAGTGAAGGTATGGAACTCTTGCGGTAGAACAGCGAACGAGGTATTAATGTAGTCCTCCTTTTTACCGATCCGGTGAATAGTTCTCTTTTTAGCTCCAGTAGTGAAGGTAGTGCTATGGAACTCTTGCGGTTGAACAGCGAACGAGGTATTAATGTAGTCCTCCTTTTTACCGATCCGGTGAATAGTTCTCTTTTTAGCTCCAGTAGTGAAGGTAGTGCTATGGAACTCTTGCGGTTGAACAGCGAACGAGGTATTAATGTAGTCCTCCTTTTTACCGATCCGGTGAATAGTTCTCTTTTTAGCTCCAGTAGTGAAGGTAGTGCTATGGAACTCTTGCGGTAGAACAGCGAACGAGGTATTAATGTAGTCCTCCTTTTTACCGATCCGGTGAATAGTTCTCTTTTTAGCTCCAGTAGTGAAGGTAGTGCTATGGAACTCTTGCGGTAGAACAGCGAACGAGGTATTAATGAAGTTCTTCTTTGTATCAACACTTTGGTGAAACATACACGCGTACAAATGTATACGTAACATATTAAAACTGTTCCTTACCTATTTTCAGTGGTTTCGTTTCTGGAACCTGTAACAAATAAAAGTAACAAACTTTATCTGACTGAAATTATTATATTTGACAATTTAAAACCATCTTATACTTATTAATTATTTAGGTCAATAAATATTCTTTTGATATCTGAATGACCTGAGCAGTGATATGTGGCTTCGAGTATGGAGGTTGCGGATTCGATTACCAAAGGCAAAACACTTTGCATTGAAACATCGAGCACTTCTCGTCTTATTGGTGATAAGGTTTTAATTTGACACACTATCGTGTCTTAAGGCCGTATAATCAGCCGGCAAGAATTTGTATTTCACTCAAAATTTATTATTATCGCACTCGGCCAGAGATGCCCCCCTCAGTGTCCCCCGCTGTAAGCTTCTGTCCCGCGGAACCGAAGTATCCTATAGTGTGGTTCCGATGAAATTATTGATGAATTCTCTGTTCCAGCATTTTTACCGAATAAGTTACCATTTGGGTTTTGGGCATGGAAGTGCGTAAACATGAAAAGAAAAATAACCAACAATATGGCATTATGAATCTACCGTGATATATTTTTTACAAAATTTGCAATAATATGTACCTACATTCAGAATGGAAAAGCAGGAAGATGCAGGTTTTGAGAAAAACGCATTTAAAGTTTAAAATTGTTTTTCCACTTATTGGAACATTGTTAATGTTATCCAAGTCCAATATCATATTCTAGATTGTTTATTGTTATTTACCCATCAGAAAAAAAGCGGTTCATCCTTTCTTTAGATTAGAGGCCAAAATACTCACCTAAACCTAATGATATTTTTTTCATCGAAAAGTATAGTAAATATCTAGTACGGATTAGAAGTAATCTTCAATTTATTTTTTATAACTTATTGAAGTTTGTAAACCTCATTGTAATATTTAATCATTGAAGAAGATAATATTAACACATCCCAAATGAACCACGAAACCGAAAAAACAACAGAAAATAAAAAGATTTCAGTCGCATCTGGGACTCGAACCCAGGACCTCTACCTATCCGGGGTAACCGCTTAACCAAATCAAGTCTTGAAGTCTTGAACTTGAAGTATGATATCGGTGTAAATGGCGTAAATTGAACTGGTCTCATTAGCTAAGTTGGTTAAGCGGTTACCCCGGATAGATAGAGGTCCAAAATTAGGTTTGAGGTTTAAAATTAGTATAACGGACACTTTGAAAAATGAACAATTTAAAAAGCAAATTAATTCCCTGAACTTAGATAATGATATATTGTACCCCTAATAATGTATTATCTGGCGAATATTACTATTCGGTTAATTATTATTATTAGTCTAAAGTGTTTTTTTGATTTACGTTTGTATTTATTTAATAAGTTGTTAATTTTAATTTCATATCACCTACTCTAACTATGTATTCATTTTATCTTATGTTTGTAAATACTCCTCCCATAACCACGAGCTACTGGACCTCAACTTATGGAGAGTAGAATAATAATAAGAAAAAAAAAATCATGTATATCATGAATTATGTTATAATTTTGAAATTTTTTTGTAATAAATAAATAAAATAAATAAATATTATTTTAAATGAAAAAATTGTGAAATGACACAAATTAATCAAATCAAATTTAAATATCCGGTTTGATTCGCAGCCGAGGATCGTATCCACTCAACCATGGAGGCCATTAAAAAACCTTAAAAGTGGAGCTTTTAAAAAATATGGCAAATTCTAAAGACTTTTCACTTCTCAACTCCTAATCTATGTTTTCTACCAACAATGTCGAATCCATGTTTGTCTTGTACTTAATATTAAGTTGATCATGCTGTTCGTACCTCATTCCTTTACCAGAGTACTCGGATTATATGGAACAACGGTTAGTCCATCACCAGCAGCAATGTAATTCAAAAAGAAATCTTATTTTATGTTAACTATGTTTCTGGAATGTAACTTCATCGAACACCGCACAAGTGTACCCACTACTGTCAACTGTCTGGAGCCAGTGGGACTGGCATCTCAAATGGTATATTATGTAGGGAAGGTTATATTGTTAAACTGACGATGAAGAGACACCGACCTGCAAACAAATCCTTCATCGATCGATCTATTGCACTTAAATGCACCAAGCTCTTGGACCCTCGAGTGACCCAAGAGTGTGAAATAGACATGGGCGAAATCGAATAAATGAATAAATTCAATCTCGTGACACACCCGACCTGATTTTCAATTTAACACAGAATTAATTATTTAACGCGCGGTACCATAATTACTGCGCGGATACTATTGACGTGATCGCAGAGTCGCCGGAGATATTGGGCAGTATGCAGGATTACATCTAGCGTATAGAATCCCGCGCCGCAATCCTTAAAAACCCGTAAACTGCAAACCCTCTAGTAGCGCATATTCGCTTTCCAGTCCGTATTCCCTAATTCAAGGAATTAAGACATGTATTCAGTTGTGACTTTGTATTCACTATGGGTCCGTTGACATCGAGTCTGTCTGTACTACGTCCGCAGAGCACAAGTTAGTCAAGTCACTGCGAGACACTAGTCGGAAGTTCCTAATTCATTCCTCAACGATTGCGGCGATTCCGTTGGTGTTAATCCCAGCATGGCCAAGCTGTCAATTTCACTAGTCAGGTGGGAATTTTTGAAATAATCCGTACTCGGTAGGGTGTATCTTTGTTTGGCTCGTCATATTATCTTTAAAAACTAAACCATTATTTACTACATTGAGGTGTATACACATTTTTCATATTATTTATTATCTAGTTGAGTAAGATTGTTGTTTTCGTGTTTATTTTTAAATATGTTATTTCTGTCAGTTTTCATTCATTTATCAGATTTTTTTTTATGAATTAAAGGAATGAAAAAAATGAAAAAATTCACAAGACAAGGCGAGTTAGTCTGAATCGATTCACTGCTGCAAATTAATATTGAATTACCACTTGACACCGGCTGCCTTTTTCAAATAATGTAAAAATAATGAACCTGTGTAGATAGATACTCATTGCTTAACCAGTATTCATTATGTTAAATAATATGAACATTACTCACAGGTCGGGGAGTCACTCCAAGTGTCGTTATTCTGGCAGAAGGAGTCCTTCACGCTGATCTCATACCCCTCGTCACACGAGTAAATTAACTGCGTTTTCCTAATCACTATATGCCCTTCGACTATTGGCTTCTTGTAATTGCTGACCACGTATACGCCACGGTCCGGGAATTTCGGCAGGAGGCAACCATCAGGCCTGAGAAAGAAATAACATAACAATGTGAAAATTTAATTAATCTAGAAACAAGGTAATTATTTATTTAATGTGTTTATATATTACTTCTTTTTATCTCTTTTATATGTTTACCTTGGAACTGCTGTAACAGGTACTATTTTCACAGTAGTAATTTCCACGTCACCTATAGGAAAGCAAATTGCAAAGTACAAGCGTCAGAATAATCTACAAATTTAATAAAATGGAACTAAAATTTTTCATTACTGTGGCAATACCGAGATACATAAAACAGATTTCACAAAACACAAATAGTAACAATTTCAATATAACGGCGAGTAGTAGGCGTCCCCGATGCAGGCCAAAAATGCTGGTGAATTTTACCAACATTCGAGGCCTGCACAAAAATTTTAATTCTGTCCACCATCACCTTCAATCCCAACGCCCAAACCTTTTATTCCTCTCCGAAACGCAGATAGCTGAGCCTCCTGACGCCTCCTATCTGGACTGCCTGGGCTTCACCCTCGTAGACAAGTTCAGACCGAAAGGAGGTGTTTGCTTGTATAGCCGAGCTGACGTCAACTGTGTGCGACTGTTGAGTCTGGAAAATTTCAGATTTGACGTAATGTGGGTGCGCGTCAGTCTTGCCAGTACGGTAAGATTTTGTGCGTGTTTATACCGCTCACCAAACCTCAGCGAATCAGACTCATCCGAGCTATTTAAACATTTGAGCGAAACTATTGATGACCTCTTACCCGGCTATCCTTCGGCCGAGTTTGTTGTTCTGGGGGACTTCAATTTTCATAATGAACCGTGGTTAAAGTTCTCATGTTCAACAAACTCGGCTGGCCGACAGGCGGAATTTTTCGCCCTTTACCATGGGTTGGAGCAACTGGTTCAGGAGCCTACGAGGGTTCCTGATGTCCAGACTCACCGCTCCAATCTGTTAGACTTATTTTTAACCACCGAGCCACGTAGTTATGGGATTGATGTCGCAGCGCCTTTAGGATCGTCCGACCATTGCCTGGTGACGACATCAATCCCTATTTACTTCAGACTGCCAATCGAGAGGCTGAAGAGAAAAATGTGGTACTATAGGTCAGCAGATTGGTTCGGTCTGTGGGCGCATTTAAATGCTTTCCCATGGTCAGCTGTCTGTTTTCAGACTTCGAATCCGTCCAGATGTGCCCAGGAAATTGGTGAAGTCATCACATCTGCGATTGATGGCTTCATTCAATCAACCGTTAAGGAAACTGGTGTAGGCTCAAAGCCGTGGTTCAGTCAACAATGCTCCGAAGCAGTTTGACGAAAAAACACGGCTTACCGAGCCTACAACACACCTCGAACGTCAGAAAACAGATCAGCATATAACAAATTGGCAAAAGGAAAGTAAGAGAATCATCAATAGGTCAAAATTTGAGCACGACCTACAGATCAGCAAAAAGCTAGCTGCCTGCCCGCATGGCAGCAGAGCGTTCAGTCGCTAGCGGGCTCCATAGGTCGCAATTTCTGCAAATCCAGTCTGCCGCCTCTTACCAGACTCGACGGTTCACTAGCAAACACTGCTACCGAAAAGACCAACCTTAGGCGTATTGTACAGAGCCGGCAGATACTTTAATAGTACACAACTGCTGACCCTGTACAAATCGCAAGTGCGCCCCACTGTAGAATTTGGCAGCCACCTCTGATCAGGATCCCAAAATATCTGAAAAAACCCCTTGACTCTGTGCAGAAACGGGCGGTCCGTTTGATAGATTCGCCTATCTTAACAAACGGGTTGCAATCTTTGGAGCACAGACGTCAGGTGGGAATGCTGTCCTTGTTCTACCGGTATTTTAATGGAAGATGCTCCGAGGAACTAGCGTCATTGATCCCTTCGGCACCGGTGCATAGTCGGGAAACACGCCAAACGCGCGCCCAACATTTGCACACGGTTGACATTTGTCACATGAGAACGGGTCGCTTCTACGATTCGTTCTGTGTTCAACAGCTCGGCTGTGGAATGATCTGCCGGCCTCTGTGTTTCCTCCATCCTATAACATGGGTCTCTTCAAGACCCAAGTTCACTCTTTCCTATCCTCTAAAAGACCCTCCACACAGCATCCCCAAATATGATATAGGCCTTGAGGGAAATTATTTCCCTCAGGGTCTCCTGTGTGGAGTTACTGTAAAAAGAAAATAATAAAATAAAAAAAATTTGTAACACCGATTTTAGAACAAAATGTTTTTTTATGTTTAGCTTCCGAATATGACATTTTGACTGAACGGTAAAAATGACTGTAGCTACCTGCTGAACTGGCAACTATTAATTCCTATTTTACAGCTATCAAACACGTGAAACACAGTGATAGTGGTGCCATCTGCATATACTATATGGTATAGTCGCCGACTTTAACTAATAAATTCATTCTCTTCCTGTTGTTCGGCTAGATTAGATTATCTCTGTTTATTTAGGATTTCAATAATTTGACTTGTCTCGTCCCATAATTTATAGTGTACAATTTAATCATAAGTTTTTTTTATAATAGTTACATACTAAATCAACTCGTGAAACATTGGTGAGCCGCTTCATTAACCTAATCCCTCGACTATGCAATCGCCCAATATTCCAACTCCAAACTCGGTTCGTAGTTGAGACGTTGGCCGATCATATGGTGGCTATAAATCGAACTACACGATCGGCCAACGTTTCAACTATAAGCTCCAAACTAGTGATGCCATTTTAGCTAATATCTATCAATCTACCGACACAATTCGTTTCTCATTAGGCACTTCCAAAGTAGTAGATACTTTCAGTATCGCGCCGGTGAAAGATCACCATTCAAAATCGGAACTTTTCTTGAAGTGGCTTTAGCCATATTTGGTGAGCAAATATGAATAGCCAGGCACTTTCTCACCATCCTCTTCCACATCTCCTCCCCCGCCTCGCTACCTTCAACCTCACAACATACTCCAATTGGGGATACCATAGTCTCACTGACTCCAGACGGTTGGGAGCATTTGAGACTCTTGTGCGGTACTCACAAAAAATAAAAATATTAAAAAATAAAAATAAGATTTGAATTAGTCTCCTGAAAATGTGTGATTCATGTGTGCGATGTAACATCTATTCATTCATTGTCACGCAATGCGATGTACGAATATGAATGAAGCGAGGAGTACATGTCAAGACTGAGTGTGTCGTGTAGCGGCTCATCCTCTCTGACTAACCCTGGGATGAAACGGCTTGACGATAAGAGAGTTAGTGTTGTTACTAGTTTCCTAGAAGACTCGGGAAATAATTTTGATGTTGTTGCACTTGAGGGGCATACTGGATCCAAGATATACTTCGCAAAGTCGCCCCACTGTAGAACCATGCTCCATCTCTCCATCACAGCTTATAACGTCTCCCAAAGGGGATGTGCACTCAGTTCCTGTGGCGTAGGGAAGTAGTGCGATCATTTCGCACATTCCTGTGGTTCAAATATTAATAGTATTGTAATAATATCACATAGGGTATTCTCACTTTTTTTCCATCCATAAAAATTCTGAATTTTTTTTTTGATTTTTGCTTTAAAGAATACATTTTTTATAACGATTTTAAAAATGCCATTTTTCAATTTCCACTAAAAATGTTATGTGCGGAGGGCATCTGAGATGTCACGCTGGCCAACTTTGGTAAGGGCGGACCCGGTTACTCTTCGCTCCCTCCTTCCCCTTCCCGCTCCCTCAGCCGCACTACCCTAATTAGTCTCACTGGCTTCAAACGGTTAGGAGTCGTTAGGACTATATATAACAATACTTACTATTGCATTCTGGCGTGACATTCCAATCATATGTTTCATCTAGTTGTACGCATGTGGAGAAATTGTGCAGGATACTGAACCCTCGGTCGCAGGAGAACTCCACTATTAGGCCAATTGGATAACCAGTTGGATACTCCTGCCTCGATTGAGCGGCGACTTTAAATGAACCGTTCTCTGGTGGCACCGGGGGTTGACATTCCCTGTAAAATCATACAGTCGATATTACAATAACACGCACAACATTTAACAGTTAGTTAAACATTTTAAGATGGAATGTTTTATCAAGTTTACATGAAGTAAGTAAAAAATTCATTTAATTCGGGCACACACGGCGATTCTAGGTGCGTTTCGACAGTCTATCAAATTATTGGAAAGTGTAACGACATGATTGACAGTTCTGCTACCAGGGCCGGTCCTATGCTGGCGCAATTGGAGCAGTCCGCTCCGGGCGCCGACTTGTCAAGGCACAGACACAGCGCCCTTGTGATTATTTTTCACTAAAACGACTCTATACAAATCAGTCAAATGTATTAATTACTACTTAGGTGTCTGTTAACCCGCCCGATCCCTGCATACCTCCTATATTCAGTTTAAAACCTCGTAAAATTGTAGAGCGCGTGAAAACAATACTAGTACCTCCCAACAATCACAGTTCTGTCCTTCATGTCGACAAATAGTATGGGTTCCGCGGATTAAGCAGGAGTGTACTTCACAGGATTGACAGGGTCGGGATTTTCGTAAGTCGTAAGCAATTTTAGTGTTACTTTGATTATGAGTTTGACAAAGGGCACCAAAATTTGACATGCATCAGGCATAGTCTGGCTCAGAGCCGGCGCTTTCTACAATCATACTACTCGTTTCCCAATTGCTTTTGTTATCGTAAGGTAAAAAAAAACATCATGTGTTCACCTAATTTTTTCTACCGGCGGCGATGTGCTCGTAACAATGTCTGAAAAATAAAAACAGCATTAGAATTGAATGCAAAAAGGTTCTCGTTGGGGTGGAGGCACATTTGTTTCCGGGCCAATACGGTTTTGGTTTCTTGTAAATTCTTTGATCTAAAAATAATTAATTGGATTTCCATTAAAATAAAACTTCCAATTCTCGCTCTGTGGCACTGTGCAGAGTCATCTTGGAAAGTGCACTCAGAGCATCGTCCACGAGTAGTTCACCTCAGAGGTGAGAGCAATACCACTGGCGGCAGATAACGAACCAAACCTCTGTGAGGGGAATGCGGAAACAGTGCATTTCAAGCGATGGGAATAAAGTCTACGATGGCAAGTGAAATCACAATGACATTTGATACAAATAAACTGTTATTTGAAGCTGAACACATGTCTTTGCTCACTACTGCACAACCAATAATTCAAAGATTGCTGGGACTACTGGGATTTGTGGTAGCTACTGTCCACCGTACAGATAATTCCTAGAATTGTGATCTTGTTTTAATTACACAAAATACATAGCACGAAATGAGATACACAAGATGTACAGAAAAATAACGGCACATACATGAAGCAATGATAAAAATGGGACAAAAGTATGCATTTGAGAAAACGTTCCAGTCAGAGCCTGAACAAGGTTTTGGTAGAGTCCATGATTTTGGTTATTCTAAATGATAATCTTCGAGGTTTAATTTCGTAAAGCCCGACAAAAATCATTTAGACTATTACCAAAAATTTCAATTGGACATGGTTATGCAAAAATCATCCAACCCAAAAAAGATGAAACTGAAAATTTTACAATTCAAAGGCATATTACGACATTTGTGGAGTGATGATCAGTTTTTGCATATTGTTATTGCATTCGGAGCTTGAATGTTTTTAGCACATAAAGATCTCTTGTTTATCTGTAGGAAAACATGGAAAAGTCTATTTTGTCAATTTGTGTGTTGCACGCTTTCTGTATAACTACGCTCGGAAAAGCAATTCATTCTTTCTGAGTTACCACAAGAAATTTTGAACTGGATGATTTGCAACAAGGAAGGTGAGTCAATATTACAAATAATTATTTTGAAAATGCAAATGAGTTCAAAGTCTCTCCTACCCTTTCCTAATGAAGAAATGTTTATGGTTTTTTCAATTTCATTATTATTATTTTTTTTTTAAACGCCCGGAGAACTTTTATATACGAGTACATCTTTTTTTAAATCACATACAAAAAATTAAAATATAAAAAATGCACAAAAGTTAATTTACACTAGAAATAAGAACAAACTACACCAACGCTAAAACTACACAGGAATATAAAGGAACAGAAAAAATAAACAGAAAGTCTGTATTTGTATTTATGACTACTTTTTGTAATCAAATGAAACCATCGAACTTTGTTTTAACCACATTTATTTTTCACGCCTTCCCGTTTCGGAACAACCGTTTCATCGTCAGAAGTCATAAATCCGGAGGAAGTATTTTGTTATATTATTTTGTCGCAAATATTTGTAGACACTAAATATTTTGAGAATGTTTTTGGAATATTGACAATTCCAAATAATAACACTTTAAATCATTTAGCTATACGAGTATACCGATCTCCGAATATCAACAAACCAGCACTTATGTCAGAAATATCCTCTGTGTCCTCACATTATTATAACATTGCTGATCACCACATGGCGGATTTAAATATTCACTTGAACTCAATAGAAAAAGTAAACTATAACAAGGGTTTTTTTCAGATATTTTGGGGCTCCCGACCAGAGGTGGCTGCCAAATTATACAGTGGGGCGCACTTGCGATTTGTACAGGGTCAGCAGTTGCGTACTATCTGCAGTATCTACGGGGTCTGTACAGTACGCCCAGCTTCTGAGAGGCTAACTTTACTCTGGCTTCGATGGAGTGCCCATAATTCAAGATGAGGTTGAACTAGTGAGCAGTAGAGAGTTTTTAGGGTGTTTATATTCTTAAAGTCACAGGAAATTCTATGATCTATACCGATATGAAAGAAAACTATTTTTTATAAAACCTTCGGACTCCTAGGCCCCAGACAGGTCAGTGAAATTTATTTGTTTCATTGCTATATATACAGCGTTCGAAAGCTCGTGGGAAACTGGTGAAGAATCTACATCAGATTTTGTTGAATATCCTTTTTTTTAGACAAAAAACAAGATAAAACAAAGTTATTGTTTTATTTTTATTAAATATGTCTAACCACAAAGTGACTGCTTTCCATCAAAATCTGTTTTTTTTATTTGTGCCGTCGTTTTTAGGTAAGCCGAGACTGAAGTTGGTTTTTTTTTGGTAAATAAGGAACTCCAGTTAAAAATATTACCTCTTAAAAATATATATTCATATAGATCAGCAAACACCGTACGTAGAATTTATAAATTGTTATTTAAAGCAGAATAAAAAATTATTTCATCAAAGCACCCTGTTATGTTGGTACCATTGCATTTAGAACATCTGATTTCATGGGTTTCGGTTGCAAGAATTCTGGTTTTGGATTTGTATGGAAATTATATTTTTTTTTTTTAGTTTTGATGAAATTTAAACTTAATTTGGGTGACTTTAAATGTCAATAAATGTTGTTCAATATAAAAAACTATTATTAATGAAAGAAATAAGAATGTTCATGAAAAAGCCAAATGTCAATATGGATATTATGATAATGTTAATGCTCAATACTATTATTATTCTTTGAGTTAACGCTTCTAATCAATATACTCGTATATATACTGGAGTTCCTAATTTTAAATATTCGGCCGTGACGGGGTTACTATCTGCTTTATATTGCATTTTAAAATGCTGCAAAACGTAAATCCGGTTTCAATAGTTTCTTAACCCTAAATTGTCAAAAATAAAACATTTAAAAAAAAGCATAAATGCTCAAATCAGTTTCAATACAACTTTTCATTTTTTGAGTTCTCTGCGTAATGTATGACCAGTTTCTCGCTTGTACCACATGTTTTGGACATCGTGTATAAATAAAAATCGATAATTTTGTGGACACCTTCTGTTTTTTGTGATTTTGAAAAAGGTTTAGAGTTGGAGATTTTGTTCTTTGTTTCTTTTTCTATTTCATGGAACTTGAAAAACATTAATTCCGTTTGAAAACCATCAATACTCTTTGAAAAATATTAACACTGTTTGAAAAACATCAATTCTATTTGAAAAACATTAACGCAGTTTGAAAAACAATAATACTATTTGAAAAACATTAATACTGTTTAAAAACCATTAATACTATTTGAAAAACCTTAACCTGAGAGACGCCAAGGCGCACAATGGAGCATCTACAACATTATGTTGGACGCCAACTATCACTATGGAGCCGATTCGGAATAGTTACGTCCTCGGGGGATTTAAAGCCTTAAGTATGTCCGTACAGCCCTCAAATAATTTTTATTCGATTGGCAAATGAATGTTTAAAATATTCTCACCTCTCGTTTGTCACACGTGCACAATAAAAAAAAAGTTACATCCTGTTGCCGCGAAAAATATTTCCGGTTTTGAAAATCATATTACTGTACTTATTTACAGGATAATCTCCTATTAATTTGTTTTAATTGTGAAAGAGACACCTTTATGGAAAATATAGAAAAAATTTCGTAAGATGAAACAGAAAAAAAAGAAATTTTCTAAATATATTAAGCTATTCTAGGGAAACTACTTATGATATACACAAAGAAATTTTATAAATACATAAACAAAGTAACTGGTAAGAAGGTGCCATTTACAAAAACATCATTTTGCTAAAAAAACAAGTTTTATTACAGTAACCTGCGCACGGCGCGGCTGACGCGGTAAATGCTCCAGTTTTTAATGATGATAATCCCAGCTTCCAAGGAGTTAAAATACTATTTGAATAATTAAATAAAGGCAGTATTACCTGGCTTGCATTCCAAACTACGTCGGCTCCATTCCCCGTTATTGCAAATGAGTGCTGGAAGTTTGTTATCCGTATAGACGAGGCCGTTTTCTTCATAGTGGTGGCCTGCCTTGCAAACTGGGCGCGCTTCCACGCCGTGCGGAGATTGCAGTTCACAGGGTATTTGGTAGCTAAAATTGTTCATTTTGAGTTCCAATTCAGCCAAAATTTCACTCGACAGTGGTTTTTGACAATCATTTTCCATACACGGGGGGGCTCTGGTGGAGAAAGATACGTGGCAGATAAACTCCACTGAGCTTGATGCAGGCAGGTGGCACTGTTCTGAAACGTCATTAATTTTGATAAATAAACATACATTAACTACTATCTACACATCTACCCGGAACAGTGGTAGTTTTCTCTAAAGAGCGACTGTTCCGTGAACTCCCATTAAAAATATGAGAAAAAATACTAATTTCTATTATAATATAAGGCCAAATATTGTGCCATTAAAATTCTGTTTGAAATCCAGTCGAAGAGCACCGCGATATTCCCATAATTTAAAATATCGACCCGAAAAAATGTTTTGTTTTCGAATTTTATTTTACATAATCATATTTCCGTAGCAAAAATTACAGTAAACCACCAAATAATTGTCAAAACTGATTACTTTAATGGCTTATATTTCATAATTTAAAACAAAAATAAATAAAATACTTCTAATCTGTACTAGATATTTACTATACCTTTAATTTAAAAGGGGTGGATATTTTGGTGTCAAATACAAAATAAAGCTTTGAATGAAACAGGGCGCAGCTGTTCCTCTTAAAAGTAAAAAAAAAATTAAAACAGTAAAACTACTAATTAATCTTTTTTTAAATTTTTAATAGAAATAAAAATATTTTAATTTATTATTATTATTCAAACTCCTAATGAGTCTATACCACTTTTGTAAAGCGTACTGATTCATACGTATGTTGTGAATTATCTGGTCATCGTCCAAAATAGAGCATTAACTCTCTACCTATGGTACAACGTATTATAAGATACTTTGAGCACGTTTCTCGCCAAACTAAGTAGTTAAGTGTGTCAAGCTGTAGTTAATGAATCACTTACTGAAACAATATGGTCGCACCGACCACTCATCGGTCTCTAAACATCTTGAAATCACCTTTTTGAAGAGAACTGAAAAAGAAAATCATACAAGAGTTTTTTTATCGAATTTGGATACGTTAGGGGTCAAAAGTTGAGCATTCCAAGATTGAAAATATAAAAACATATTTTAAATAAAATTTCATAGTAATTTATTTATTTTTAAATGACCTCAGTTCATTGCCATGGTCACCGTATTGAACAAGGTTAGCGTTATCAGAGAACTTACCGTCGCAAAATTTTAACTGATTCATTGCACAGAAATCACTTCTGCTGTCTAAATGTACAGTTAGATCATAGCCTTCATTGCAGTAATATCTCAAGGCGGTGAACACAGCCACAGTTTGGTTATCAGTGTTATCACGAAAGCTTGGAAACAGCGGTGATACATCTATTGCATTGTCAATTTCATTGTCCATACTCCTAGCTGGCTTCTTATCTCTAACTCTCTCCGTGTCCATTCTTGAATACCCTCCATTGGTTGGTTTCGGAGGTAGGCGGCATTCCTTTCTAAGCACAAATGGGTGTGGGTCAGAAAAATTATGGAAAACATATATTTATTTAATCACTTTTCTAGAACAAACGAATATTTCAGGTTTGTGTACCAAATCATCGCCTACAAAAAAAGAAAACAATAAAAAGTGGTTTTTTGGCTCATCTGAAAAGTTGCTAAATAAAAAAAAATATTCAACCAGTCGGTGGCTGAGTTCGCATCATGTCTGGGTTCCCAATTCTTCGGCTGACTGAGTCCTCCATCACGACATAAGCAACATCTTCCGCTTACTGTGATGGTAGTAGTAGATTTTCAAATATTATCAGTTTAAGGCTTTTCAAGTAAATTTTACTTGATCAATTTGTATTATTTCGCAATTTATTCAATCAAAACAATATATACCTATTTAAAAAAGTATACTTGCGGCACGTTCCAGAGTGGTAGATACGTTCAGTATCGCCCTAGTGAACTGCTATTTAACTTGAACATACACATATAAAGTTTATTATATGTTTACATTCCTGATGAAGGTTGAGTTAAACCGAAACCGGTCGATAATGCATAAATATAAATAAAATAAAGTGACTTAAAACAAAAAATCTTCAATTTAAATCATAATATATTCTTCCGTTATTCTGACTGTTGACCGACAAGAGTATTTGATTCACTTGACCGTGTCATCTCTTTCTTGGGCTTCCCCGACTTCTTCTGTCATTTAATTGGTGTTGTTTTAAATTGCCGTTTTTTTGTGCCGTTTCTGCCGACGTCAATGATAAATAGCTTAGGTCGGGTTGTTTCAATCTATAACCATCATTTGGTAAATTAACATACTCGTACTGCTAAAACTTCATATTCTTGACACAGCTCTTACCATATATATGGCCTAAATGCTCCATTTCTGTTATACTCGCCTATTTACCCATCTTTTGCCCCATTGCGATGGTGAACTATACTAATACCTCTACACAATAGTCAGAACGCCCCTCCTTCAGCGCCCTGCAATGTTAGAACGAGATGCGGGACTCTCGGACGTATTACAGATTTGTGGATAAGGGAGCTTTGTTCAAAAGAACAAGGTCTCAGACATTCCGCCCATCGGACAGCGTAATCAAATTTAACCCTTCCTTCAGATTGATATACTTAATATTTTGAATTAGAACAGATTAGATTATAATTTAAAAATCTAAAGAATTCATGCAATACTTTTACAATAATCGGAGGACGGCTCAACAAAAATTAAAGTTGTTTTCTGTATACGGCGATTAAACGACAGTGGTTAATTGCAGATATTTACCTTACTGTAGGAGGGACTGGGTTTACTTTTCGTTCTGAAATAATGAAAACAACATTTACTTTAGAGGATAGGAAGGAGTGAACAGCGATGTTGTAGGAGGGAGAAAATATATCAATCAGTCCATCTCCAGATCATTCCACAGCCGAGCTGTTGAACGCAGGAATGAGTTGTAGAAGCAACCTATTCTCATATGACAAATGTCAACCACACAAATGTTGGGCGCGCGTTTGGCATGATTCTCGACTGTGCACCGGCACCGAAGGGATCAATGACACTAGTTGGTTAGAGCATCTTCCATTGAAATACCGGTAAAACAAGGACACCATTCCCACCTGACGTCTGTGCTCCAAAGGTTGCAATTCTGACCAGAGGTGGATTCCAAATTGTGCAGTAGGGCACATTAATTATTCAATAAAATAACAATCAGAGTTATTAATAAAGGAGTGGGAATGGTTGTCCAGTATCTCTTCTTCATCAACTGTTACTTGAGATAATAAAATTTGTTAATTGCAATCTACTGACTATTATTCCACCATCCACCATCCACACCCTCAGTGTCATTAATGAAAAGATAGTACAAGCAGCCCAACCATTCCAATATTGAATTGTCACATGGTCATATATGGTTTAACCACACATGCATCTCATTTCTACACCATTCAACCTACTTTCATCCTTTCTCTCTGGAAAGAAGGAAATAAAATAGTTTAATGCTCTCACCAAAGCAGCGGGGCGCGGCCGACCACGTGTTGTCCGCCTGACAGACCGAGTACCGCACGCTGAGGTCGTACATCTCATTACAAGCGTACACCAGCACGGTGGACTGCCTCACACGGTCCCCGGGCCTGAGCGGCCTGGTTAGCGACTCAGAGATGGAATACCGGCCGTGCGCCGGGCGCTCCGGTAAGAGACAACCATCCGGTGCGGGATTACTGCAGGGCTGACGCTGCTGGTCGCGCAGACTGTCGAGAAAGCAAGGATAGCCCAAGAGGGGAGTAACTTGGTTGCATTTGTTCACTCCGCATCCACTTGAAATCCTGAAATGCAAATTAGAGATGACTCAAAACTTATTGGATTTTGTGTATTGGTGGATATTTATAAACTTCTGTGTTAGAAACTACTGTGTTTGGCTCAACTCTGTTATATACCGTTTATATCCAGCACTACTGCAGGCATAAGAGTGCCAGATTAGAAGAAAATTTAAATTACAGGAGTCTACTATTGGTGTTTTTGACTTTCCTTATTTCTAACGCTTCTAAGTTATACAGTAAACTAGTGCCTGTGTTTTTATTGAATGTGTGGTCTGTAAATGCCGACGCTCGCAGGGTTCCTGACACTTACTAGGGAGATGGAATGAAATAGAATCGTATATGCGCGTCCCTTGTTTTAGTGCCGGATCACTGGACGCGCCGATAAATTGAAGTGCCGGATTAGCGAGATTATACTGTAAATTATTATACTTTTAAAGACCTTCTACGTCAGGGGTGCAGAACCATTTAAATTTGATCGCCAGCCGCATGGGGTAGGGTACATACTTCTCGGCATGGTTAACTTTGCAGTCAACATGTATTATATAAAGTATAAAGCACCACAGGCGAAAGTTTTCTATCTCCAAGGTTAAACCAATAAATTCTGTCGGTTTTTATCACAATGGAACTCCGAACGGTTGCTATTAAATAATCTCTTCTCTCCTGTTGCTTACATGTTCATCATCTACTTATTACTCAATCTACTCTAGTCCTTTGTACCTTTATCCCACTCCTATGTTCTGCCCCTCCACCCTCCCCTCCTCCGACTGACATAATTTAACCTGTATATTGTCACACTTTACTCATAGTATTTATCATCAGCAGTGGAAAATTTATAATTGGCATATTTTATTGTTTTTGTTGTTATATGGTATATGTGTAAATTAAGGATTTGCTGTTAATTTTCCCAAAAATAAATAAAATGAAATGTTTCAGAATAAACTTTGACTTATAAAACAACACAACAGTTACGAAAAAGCGCCGAAGGTGAAGATTTTGCTAGGTTTAAACCAATAAATTATGTTGATTTTTATCATTCGAAAAGCCAGATTCCAAACATAATTTTGTCAGATATTCGCAGGATTTTTATACAACGAAATCCTTTAAAATGCATCAAACATGGATCCTGACAAGTCATAAAAAAAATCTGCATTTAAGGTTGAATCATCAAAAGTTTATCATTTTAAGAATATGTAAAAAAACAAGCTTTTTATTTTGAGTGACCGATTCAAAACTTTAAAGACAGACTAAAGTTTGCAAAAACAGAAATATTTTTTTACTGAAACTTTTTGATACATATATTATTTAGCCAAGTGAATGTGGGTTGTACATTAGTGCTCTAACATATCTAAACTGGCTACATTATATATACCGTGCAAGTCTTCCAATTGCCGGAAGCCATCACTTTGAGGACTATGGCATCGTTTGAGGTATGTTGTGAGATTGAAGGGAGTGGGTAGGAAGGAGAATAAGTAAATGGTTAAAGCATTACTTACGTTTCTGGTTGCGAGGGTGTTCCAGTTTTTACTGAAAATACGAGAAAAAATAGTAATTTTTCGATAGTGAAATGAATCTCAAAAGGTTCACGAAAAGAAATTAAATATTGAGCTAATGGGGGATATACACAATACTTTTTTTCATACAGATATGGGTTGTCTTTCCATGTGGATTCAGTATGGAAAAAATTACTTATTTATTTTAAGGATTATTTTTTATACCGATTTTAGTCCAGTCTGACATAACTATCATTTTATCTATTATGTGGAAATGTTGCGTGTTTAATTTGGATTTTTATTTAGAATGTTGTTAAAAAGATTACAGGTAAACTAGACTGTGTTTATTACTGATATCTGTATTGTGAATTTTGTAATTTTTATTTTTTTATTGTTTTCTTACATTTTGTGACAGATGTTTCTATATGGTCCATGGTTATGTTAAGGGCGTTTCAATTTTTTTAACAATTAAATACCGCCCTAAAATATTTTTACTTCTTAGCAATCATATTTGCAAATCGGTATGAAACCGAAGGTATGAAAAAAATTATTGTGTAAAGCAAAGATTTTTCATGTGTCTCAATATGGTTTCCATATGGGGATCGGAACCTTAAGTTTTTGAAGCACATCCTTTTTTTTAAAAAAACTACAAATCCTTTGAAAATGTCAAACTTATAGCCAAATTGTGCAACGCCTCATATAATTGCTAGTGTAAACTTATTACTCAAGAAACCATGTTTCACAATTAGTTACTAAAATTGTTAAGAGGAACGGCTGAGCGGCCTGTTGCATAAAACTTAATTTTGGATTTGAGGCCAGATTCCTCTTAATAGATGGTGGTTTTCACAATATTGTTTATTTTCTTGGTGATCGAATTTTGATACCACAGTGCTTCAAAAATTTAACCCACTGAAGAAAGAAATAATCCGATACAAGTGTGTTGTGGATGTTTCTGTGCGCCCTAAGTAAGCTCAATTCTTCCTTACTTCTGGTGAAATTATATATTCATATAAACATAGGAAAATAACATAAACCAAGGTACAGACTTGAAATATACAGACACAATTCAAAAAGTATAACTACATCAGAATCTACAAAGATTGCATAATTATCCTATAAGCATTTAAAAAAATAAGATTTCAGTATATCGTTATTTTAGGTAAGATTAGGTTAGGTTAGGTTTGTTTGTTCTTTTTAGATTTGATAACGATTAATGTATCTATTAATGCATTTTTATTAGAAATTCATATGTTTTACAACAAACTTACATATACAATGCGGTGACGAGGACCAAGAGCCATCCTTTTGGCATACTGCAAAGTTATCGAGTAGCCCATAGCCTGGCTCGCAAGAGTACTGCAAGACCGTGAACTGGGGCACCATGTCTCCAGGAACTATCGGTTTCCCATAGTTGGACACTGTATACCTTCCGTAGATGGGGGCAGGAGGGAGCGAACATTCAACAGGATGTATATCTTGAGAGAAGTCTTTCTCCTCCTGGATCATGGATAAATTCAGCCTCGATGAAGTCTGGAGTTCTGGAATCCTGTATAAATGATCAATGATTTTTTTTCGGGATTCATAAAAACTCAAATAAATCTGAACTTTTTACCATGAGAAAACAGGATTCTAACGAAAGGCGTGAGACGGACAGAACAAGGAACAAAAGAAGAAACGCTTAGGTTTCACGCGGAAGGCGTGGGGCGGATATGAAAAATGGGATGCGTGCTTTCATTTTTAACGAAACCGTTCGGTGTCAATTACAAATAATAGAAACAAAGAAGATATACCGACTGTCGCCGAACTACGATCAAACTGCACGAACTATCAAAACGGCTATGCAATGAAAGTTACCTATGCGTTTTTTTTCTTCTTTTTTTGTAATTGTTGTAAGGCTCAAGGTTTTCGAGGAGGGGGAGGAGATAGGGAGGAGGAAGGTAGGGAAGTACTTGGCCATTTCAAGCAACGTTTCGATTCTGAATGGTGGTCTTTCACCGGGGTGATACTGACAGTATCTACCACTCTGAAACGAGCCGCAAATGTACTTCATATTATTTTAAAATAATAAATTGTAAAATAACACAATTTAATCAAATAAAATTTACTTGCTCACACCGAGATTAGAACCTGCGACCTTCGGATTCGTAGCCAAGGAGTCAGTAAGACTCCACCACGGAGACTGTCGACACCGTTTAGTGTGTAGATAGAAATAAAGATGCGATGCCACTGCGTGTAGATACTTTCAGCAGCAGTATGAGTGAAAGCGCGTTTTGCGTACAGTGCGATACTAGTAATGCATTATCTCCCTTTTATCTACAATCTATAGATACTGAGGCACCATTTGCAATAAAAATAAGTTCACTTTTATGCTGAAATAAATTAATTTTCTTACCCATTAGGATATGGAAGATCTTCTGAAAGCAAAATAATTCGTTAAAAAATAACTGTCCTCCACCATACAAAGAAGAACAAGAGTTATATTTGACGTCCTGCAGATTTATGTTAAAACAATCCTTATACATCATCTTTATACAAACTAGCGTAAATACTATGAAAAAATACTAAACACTCGAAATACTAACAAAGATTTACTCTAAATTCCTGTAACTCATACTGCTCTTGGGCCACGGAGTTTTAGGTGTTTTGAGATAAGAATTTTCAACATTCTTCCCCTTAGCATCGAAAAATCTGATTCACAAAAAAAAATTAAACACAATGTAAAAAATTGGAATAAAAGTAATGATAGGGCATTTACCGATGCACTCACCCAAATTCCAAATGATTGATTTAACCATTTACGGAACATATCTTAATATAAATGTATATTGATAGGTGTTATAAACAGTTAATACAAAATTAATGTACCAACACGGGGATAACCTTGCATTTCTGTTCTTTACGTATTATCTACTGTTATTATGTTATTTTCTATTTTCCTTTTAATACATCTACTTTATACACCACTGTACACTTTATTATACATGTATTTTAGTTATAGTTAAACATAATTACAATAAAGATATTATATTATTATTATTATATAAGGAAGATTCCTTATCTTTTTCCTTGGGCTTAAAGACATCTTGATTAACTGGGGAATGTTAAGAGATTATTTGAAAACAGAAATTAATGAAATATCTTCAAGTGACACTAGTTTTTGAAATAAAACTTTTAAAAACAATTATATTATATTATAATTCATTTTAATACATTTTCATATTATTTTTATATATCATAAATATGCCTTTTACCGCAGTATTACGTTTTGTAAAAATGTACTTACCTCACTAGATAGTAATGACTAATGACCTTTTTGTCACTACTTCTAAAGGTGACATTTTCCGTTGTGGTTAATCTATGCCGACCGTAGAAGTGGGTCATTCCACTTATTTTACGAACTCAGTTCCAATTCCGAGTTCAGCCACACGGACTTGATTCCTCGGACTCGGTCCTTCGTTCCTTTCGGTCCCCTCGGGTCCGCCGTTCAGGAAGCAAAAATCATCCATATTACACTATTGAATAGTTTCTGACTCCAATACAAAATCTTAGTCGTTCCTCGAGTGTGAATTCAGAACGAGTAAATCCAGATTTGCGAACTCGGAGTGAGCCCACCACCGTCAGAATTTCATTCATTGGACTCAGTCCGACCGGAACGACTCTCCACTATGCCGCGCCTACCGTGAATTGCCGAAGATTGTGAACTACTGTGGCGAAAATGTCAACATCTATATAACGTTTAATAATGTTTACTAACTAATAATGTCTAATGTAAATATAATGTAATTGGTAAGTTACTTAATATTTAGTTTTTCTCTTGTTAAAAACTACACAAAAATTGATATTTTTAATAAATGTCATTCGCTTAATGACCGCTGATAGCTGTCATCCAATAGAACCAGAACCGAAATTAAGCAAGAAGTTTTTAAGCCTAAGGAAAAAGATAAAGAATCTTCCCTAAAAAGAACGGGAAATGCACTCCTGGGGCGCTACTCCCGTTCTTTTTAAGGAAGATTCCTTACGGTTAAAGCATTCTTACTTAACTGCGGTTCTAATTCTCTCGGAAGACAGCTATCAGCTGATTTCAGCGAGTGACATTCATCGAAATGTCAATATTTGCGATGTTTTGACAAGAGAAAAACTTAATATTAATATGTTACCAATTACGTTATTACTTACTTTAAACATAATTAGCTAGTAAACATTATTAAACATTATATAGATGTTGATATTTTTGACAATTCACGTCAAGCGCGGCATTGAAGAGAGTCGGTACGACCGGCCGAATCCAATGAATTAGATTTCGAAGGCGGTGGAATCACTCCGAGTTCGCAAATCCGGATTCACTCGTTTCGAACTCACACTCAAGGAAGGCCAAAGGTTTTGGATTAGAGTCAAAAACGAAAGGCGTCCCTATTCATAAGTGTAATATGAAAAAAAATTGATTCCGGAACAGCGGACGAAAGGAATGAAGACCGAATCTGAGGAATCGAGTGCATGTGGCTAAACTCGGAATTAGAAACGAGTTTTTTAAATAAGTGGAATGACCCATCTCTTCAGTCGGCACCAATTCAAATGTCACTTTTAGAACTAGAGAGAAAAAAGGGTCATTACTATCTAATGAGGTAGGTACCTTTTTATAAAACGTGATTCTTCGTTAAAAGACTTATTTATGTTATTTAAAAATAAAATAAAAATGTGTTAAATTATATTATAAAATTATATCGAATTATAATGTAATGTAATTGTTTTGAAAAGTTTTAGATCAAAATCTTATGTCACTTGAAGATATTTCATCAATTTGTGTTTTCAAATAATCTCTTGACAATCTATTTAGGATCTTTTTACTATATCTCACCAGAATTCCGCAGTTAATCAAGAAGTCTTTAACCTTAAGGCAAAACATAAGGAATCTTCCTTAAAAAGATCGGGAATAGCGCCCCTGGTCTGTTCGGAGTAAAATATATTCAATAAATTGTCTGACTCACTCAGTTGACAGGTTGGAGACGTAGACCACGTGTTATTGGGCTGACACATTGAGAACTGTTGGCTGACGACCCCGCGGGCGCAAGAATACCGCAAAACCGTGAAGTGGGGCAGCCTGTCCCCCGGAGCCACCTGCCCTGGGTGGTTCGGCAGCACGTACCAGCCGTTGGCAGGGTGTAGAGGAAGACGGCACCCGTCGACGTTCCCATCAACGCGCTCATCGCTCTGCCTCACCGGAGACCGGAGAATGCTTCTTGCGGGCTGCTGGTACTGTGCGATCTTGACACTGCTGGTGCTGGTGCTGCTTGTATAAAACGTACTTTTTATTTATTTAATTTTTTCGGATAACGGATCATTGTCCAATTACACTAAACACAAATACGATATGATATAAACAAGAGTTACATTCATAATACACTAATAAAATAATGACAAAAACAGATACATTTGAGAGAACATTCAGCCTGAACAAGTAATCCATGATTTTAGACATACTAAATGATAATCTATGACGTTTATTTTCGTAAAGCCCGACAAAAATCATTTAGACTGGTACCAAAAATTTCAAGGCCCTGGCTTGAGCTAACTAGTCTCGACATTCTGGGCAGTGAAGAATGGTACCCATAATTAGTAGAGTATTGATTGAGGAAAAGCAATCCATTGTTTCAGAGTCTACGGCAAGGAATGTTGAACTGGATGAGTTGCAACAAGTGAGTCAATAATACAATTAATTGTTTTGAAAATGCAAATGAGATTTAAGTGTTACTACTATATTAAGTCTATCCTCATTGTAACAAAACTGTACTACTGTTTTTTTTTTCTCAATTTTTTTAATACTTGTTGATATTTTGATATTTTTGTAATATTATTCAAATCGTATCATATTATATTATTGGACTCTGGTATCTCCATAACAAAACAGTTATGCTGTTTTCATATTTTTCCAACTTGTGTACATTGATCACAACATGCATGCACCTATATTGTTCTAATTTTACACTATATTTGTATGATGATTGTTATTTATTGTTGTATTATATAATATTGTTGAACTAAATACCTGCTGACAAGTTGCTTGCAACGGCTTAAGGGGTACAAGTTCCCATTGTATGTAATTAATATTATACAATAAAAAAAGAAATTAAAAAAAAAAAATATCAAAGTTTCAACACTTTTCTAATGAAGAAATTTTAATGGTTTGTCCAATTTCATCATACAAATAATCGCCCCTTCCTTGTTGTACATGTACTGTTCATAAACGTAAAATCTTAAAAGGGAAGAGATGGATAGACTATGTGGAAGAGGACTGGAGCAGAACGGGAAGAACTGAGGACTGGAGGAGAATGGACCGAGGCGAATGACCGCAGCCGTGATGATGACGAATGACGATAAATAAATAAAAAATTATCATACGACCTTCCGGTGAATGAAGAGCTCGTGACAATTTCTTCTGCAGCTGCAAAAAGGAAATACATAAAAAAATTATTGATTTTTGTGTACGCCACCTTACATTAAGGTCGCATTGTAGTCTAGAAAATTTTAAAAATTCATTCTGAATGCTATGAATTTTATTGCACAGAAGACTTTCCTAAATAAACCTGCTCAAGCGGAATAATGGACTGAGAAGCAAGTGCACGCATCCACTGAGAAGGAAACAGGTAGCGAGAACGTAAAGGGAACAAGAAGCAAAGACCAAAAGAGAAAAGCCCTATTTGACCATAATCAATTTTAGGAGAGGGAAAAAGAAGCTATTTAGTATATATAGCCTTGGGTTGACTGATAAACCGGTGAGTATCAAAAGGTTCCAAATCATGAAACGTACTTTTCTCAAAACTATGTTTTACAACCATGGTATCTGGTTAACCAATTTACCGATTGAGCTCAGATGTCTAACCTTCAGTAAACTGTTTTTTAACGCCGGTTGCAGAATTAGGTTTATACCGTTTTTTTTTCTTTTTTTTTTATAACTACGAAAGAGTAATAGGGAGGAAAAATCCAAACAAATGTATACCATACTGCCATTTTAAGAAGAAGAAAACATCCGATGAGCAATCTCGGTGCACTAGAAGTTAAGGGGTGTATTCCGCACACAAATATATGAAATCATATATATAGGAACAAATTTGGCGATAGGCCCCATAAGTTTACAAAATTTCTCGAATCTCTTATTTTCACTTAACTTTACTTGGCCAAACATTGTTTTCTCTTGTTACTTTTTATTGTTGTTTGTAATTGAAAATTATTAACATTTTGTACACCGATATTGGATGGTTCGTAATTGCAAATTATTTACATGTTGTGCACCGTTATTGGACGGTTTGTATTTATTATGTTCTTCGTAATTTTTTTTTAACCCTCCAACTGTTGTGTACATTATAAATAAAATAAAAATACAATAAAAAACACATAAATTTGTTGTATAAAATAAAAATGTTTACATTGTTTTCTACAAAATTTCAAAAAAGAAAACTCAAATGGTTTTGAAATGATTAAATCCTAAAAATCATCCCCAAATAGCGCTATAGACAACAATTCCACCTTAAGTGACTAAGTGAATACCTGTAGTTGCTGACAAGTTTGTTTTCATACATTCAGCTGTTTTAATTGCAGTGCCTCGGGCCTGATCTCGGTAATGAAGGGTTTTATTTAACGAAGATATGTACATTAAAAAGATAAAATCATACAAGTGTATTACGGAAGGGTTTGTGTGTCCAAAGTAAGTTCAATATCTATTAACTTCTGGCGAAATTGATCAGTCATTTTCAAATACATCTCGAAATTCCTTCTCAAGCAGAAGACCAATTTCATAGGCCTGGGAATGTAAGGTCTCATTTAAAACGGCGACATTAGTCTTCAGTGAACTCAGTACATATCACATTTTCAGGGAATTTCTTTTGGTTTGCTTTTTGTTTGATTATATTTAATTAAATGCATACGTACGTTTACACACAGGCGTTGAAGACCAAGTATTGTCCCGCTGACACACGGCAAAGGGGGCATTGACCTTGTACCCGGCATCGCACGAGTAATACAGCATCGTCAGGGGGACGGCTATGACGTCAGCAACAACCATCTCTCGGTTAGTCGAAATGGAGTATCTTCCGTGGTCCGGCAAGGGCGGAAGTCGGCAGCCCGAGGCAGGCATAGAAACAAGAGCATTTTCTCCAACCACGCTGTTGAAAAAAAGGCATAAGTCCATAACTATGGGTTGGTATCAGCACTCCATTGTGGACTATTCCGAAATAATAATATACTGTCTACAATTTCTATGGGTATTTGAATGAAAACATATGACACTATTTTTTATTTCTGTCTTTTTCATTTTCATGCAAGACATGTGAGAAGGAAGATAACTATGGATCAATTTAACATGATAATTCTTTGTCGATGACTCAAGTCGGATCTCCGTCGGGGTCGACTTTGAATTATTTATTCGTTAGTAGTTGAGCGGTCCAAAACAATGCATTCGGCGTGCAACTAAACACCGCTATGCGCACAGTGAGTGGAACGTGTAAAACTTCCCTCCATCACACCTCAATGGTTTCCTAACCTCTCGAATATTGCACTGCGCACTGTAAGACGAGAGACAGAAACCCTCAGGGAATACAAAAAGGCTATGAATAGCAACATTCCACCAAACCTCGCGGCCAGGCACTTCAGGTACAGGAAATCATTTAGGCTGAAAGTGAAAGACAACTTCTATTGCGACACTCCCCTAAAGAGTCGTGGTGAGCTCAGTGGCACACTTCGGACGTAAAAAGCAAGCACCTTGAGGTGGACTGAACTATTAAACTCCCAGGGTTCTCTCTCTCTCTCTCACATGAACATCACAGTCGTTGTGGGGCCTAAGGATTCTGAATGAGGTTTTCTCCTAATTTTTTTATTTGAATGTAAATGTATTATGTAAAGAATTAATAATGACGGTAAAATTAGTTTTTCGGTATATCCAAAAATAAGGAAGTCATGAGCTTTCAAAGTAAACTTGAGAAAAACATATATAAATTATGTCACAATTCACAATTCAGTACAATTCACAATTCGAATAGCAGTAACGGATGAAATACTTTGAAGAGGTCTTCGAAAGCAACCCGAGTGATAGTGATTCCAGTGGCGAGTCAGGTATGAATGACGATGGAGTGAATGTTCCCAAAATTAGCATTGATGAAATTTAAAGATCAATTAAATGTATGAAGAATGGTAAGGCTGTTGGTTTCGACAATATTGCTGCTGAATACTTTAAAGGAAATAGCCGAATAATTCTCACATGGTTATGCAAACTTTTTAACCAATGTTTAGAAGAGGGTTACACCCCATTAGATTGAAGAAGGGCTGTGATCATGCCTCTATACAAAGGTAAAGGGTCACGCATGGAATGTGGAAATCACAGGGCTATTAGCCTGCTAAGTTCAGTTGGAAAGCTTTATGGTAGGATATTGATTGAAAGGGTACAAATGAAAACAAAGGATAAAATATGGGATGTGCAAAGTGCATTTATGAGTGGAAGGGGATGCATGGATTAGATTTTTCGTTGCGTATACTCACAGAGAAGTTTCTGGGAAAAAAACAGAAACTTTTCTGTGCTTTTGTAGATCTACAAAAAGCATACGACAGAGTTGACAGAAAAAGGTTATGGAAGGTGTTGTCTAAGTATGACGTGAATAAAAATCTTATACAGGCTATCGCATCTCTATACGAGGGAAGCGTTGCATGTGTTAGGGCAAACGGTTATTTTACGGGGTGGTTTGACATCACAAAGGGTGTTAAGCAAGGCTGCGTAATGTCACCGTGTTTATTCAATCTATACATGGATTATTGTATGCAAAAATTGAAAAAGGTGGGCATGGGCGCGAAAATGAATAGTCTGCAAGTATGTTGCCTGTTGTATGCTGATGATGCGGTGCTGATTGCTAACAGTATGGAAGATCTACAGTCCCTCGTATCTAGGATGAACGAAGTATGTATGAAGAATGAGCTAATGATGAATGTAAATGAAGACATGTCACGATCAAGTGAATCGAGTACTTGAGTCGGGCCATTTCAAGAATAACAGAAGAGTATAGCATTTCCCACAAGGACATTTCCGCCTGCATTTCTCCATCTTCGTTACATAGCGCCCGCCGACCTGCGATTGCGGAAGTGTAGGAGTAAAGGGATTTCTCAGAGATCGAGGGCGAAGTGTGGCCTGATGCGCGATACGTCATACTCGTTAAAAGTTTTGCTACAGTTTTGACCGTAGATATCATAAGATAGACATTGGACTATGGCCATTTATCAATTAAAATAATAATGTCATGTCATAATTACCCAGAAGATTATAAATGACTTACGTATAAACAGTGCAAATTTAGATATGTAGTTTACTTGCAATGTTTCATTAAAAAATGAACTAATACTGATTTTTAAGTTTCTATTCTTTGCTTTTGATTTTCCATAAGCTGTTGGTGAAAACCAATAAACAAAAACAATAAACAAATATGCGGCGCGCGTTCCTATGCTTACATGAGAAAAACCTATGTGTCGGACTGACGAGAGATCTGGGCGTTCGGACTACAGGTCGCTTTGCACATACATTTCGGCAGACGTATTGGAACGAAGTATGGTGAAATCTTGAGTCCGAAGCGTAGTGTGTGAGACGATATATGAATGTGAATAAGCCTAGGAATGAGTGCTGAGACAGAGTTGTGTGGTGGTCTATCCCCTCTGCCTACCCATGTGGAGAAACAAAGTGATAGTTAGTTTAGAACTCACCTCTCGTCATCAACCAGTAGAGCCGGAACAATCAATTGATCTGCAAATAAAATAACTTTTACTACAATGAAGAAACAACAAGTGTGTGTGTGTGCCAAGACCGAGTTGTTTGGCGGTCCATCCTCTCTGCCCCTATAGCGTGATGGTTAGTTAGTTAGTTAGTATTTTTAACAACGTACCCAAAATGAACACACAAATTAATGTTTTAACAAAATAAAACATGTTCGATCGACAATGAAGACTCTATCACTACTAGTTGTCTTTGGCTAAATTATTTCAGAAATAGTTGTAAAAAACTGATAATTTTTCTGGCATTATCTGTTAATGATATAATTTTTTGCTGACATTGACAAAACACAATACAAGTGCGTCCATTGGAAAGATTCCCAATCGGTGAGTCGCGAACCTACCTACAGCTTGGCATTTAATTGAAGATATTGATTATTTTGGAATTACAAAATGTCATTTCTATGGCAACACCAAGTCTTTGAAAAGAGTTCTTCACAATAAAATGTTTTCACATATTCTCTTTTGACAGTTAGTTTTATTGAAATGAGGCAAATGTCATAAATATATATATATATATTTTTTTTTTTATTTTTTTTTTATTTAACATCTAATAATAGAAATAGTTCAAAGAAACATAAATTTGTTTTAGAATATGATGTAGAATCATGTCTTTCGGGAAGTACAACTAATTTCTGGATACCATTTGGGGAAAGTAAAAAAACATGCCCTTGTAACATTGTGCTTTTTTAAACATACAATAATCTTCCTATGAGCCATCTCGGTCTTGTCATTTAAAACTTTTTAAACAATCGCAGCGCCCTCATTTTTTGTCTACTATAAAATGTTAGTCTGGTTCAAATATTTTACGGAATGAAAATGAAGAATTCACAAATATCATAATATTTTTCAGGCATTAACTTTGGAGATGTACACGACAATGCACCATTGCAGAGAGAACGAAAATGGTCACATTATTTTTAAAAAATAGCCGGTAGTAATTGGCACTCGACGTGCATACAGGCAATTTTATCGGATTCTCTAGGCTCCAACAGCTCCCACTGTTCGTGCCATGGTGCCCAACTTTGGAAAAAATGCCAAAATGCAAAAAAAAATGCCAAAAAGTGATTAAAATTAAATAAAAGACGTTAATTCTAATGGTGGATACTTATCCAATATCATTTTCCATGCCTAATGTAAAAAAATAATAATAAATTAAAGTTTTATCATTTCGTTTAACCTTTAGAAAGCCAAGCGCCCGCAATCTAATACTTCCGTAGTGTTGCGAGGGTTTTTTTTTTACATGAATACCGCACAAGAGTCTCAACTGCTCCCAACCGTCTGGAGCCAGTGAAACTATGGCATCCCCAATAGGGAAATGTTGTGAGACTGAAGGTATATGGGAGGGGAAGGAGAAGGGGAAGAGGAAGGTGGGGAAATGCCTGGCTATTCAGATCTGGTCACCAAACACGGCTAAAAGCCATTTCAAGCAACGTTTCAATTCTGAATGGTGGTCTTTCACCAGGGCGATACTGAGAGTATCTTTCACTCTGGAACGTGCACAAATATACTACACATTATTTTTTAATTAATTAATTGTGAAACAGCACAAATTAATTAAATAAAAATTAGTTGCGCACGCCGGGATTTGAACCCGCGACCTTCCGATTCGTAGTCGAGAGCCTTACCCCTCGACCATGGAGGGCGTCTGAGTCTACTTTCGTAATAACTTACTTATTTTGTGCTAAATTATGTTTTTGTAAATTTTACAGTCTTACCAGATAATGTGTTTATATATCATAAGTAGTTTCCCCAGAATAGCTACTTATATTCAGAGAAATGAATTTTTGACATTGGCGATCGGATTTGCGAGTGTCCAACGGATACAAATTTTGAATATCATGTGGGTAATTTCACAGTACTAAAAGTTAATAAAAATAAAAATGTACAACATTGTAGTTAACAGTAATTTATGAATTAAGTAGAAATAGCTCATTCAACCTTTTTTTTAAGTTTATTGTCAAATACATCCAAATCATTTAAATATTAGACTGTTTTAATAACGATACTCTCCTGAAGAGTCGTGGCGAATTCAGTGGCAGACCCCGGACGTAAAAATCAAGCGCCTTGTTGTAGACCCCATTATTAAATTGCCAGGGTTCTCTCTCCCTCGGAAGACTTGGACCTCATTAAACCGCATCCGGTGCAATCACAGCCGTTGTGCGTATATGACGCATAAGGGGGCCTAAAGTTTTCGAACTTGTTGAATGTGGGAATATTCAAACAACAGAACACATCGTAGAAGAATGTCCCCTTCACCAGTTTCCCTATGGCATATTTGTGCTGAACCAAGTGACTCCCGATGACATCGAATGGCTGAATGACCTCAGCATCCCACTATGACCTCCACCAACTCTTCTAGAAACTATAGAAAAAGTTTAATTTGTTGCCTAGACTATGTTAACACTGTATTGGGGGATTTAAACAGTAGTTGAAATGGAATATACATATGCAAAATGTTAATGTATGTTGTATCCATTGATAAAATGAGTTTCAAATGTCTCTTTCTGTTTAAAAAAATCCGATGGTAAAGCTGCAAAGCTTGGGAACCTCTGGTCTACTGACATCAATGAGGGTTATCAATTTTTTTTGCTCTTTTCTAAAGAAAGACTTCCTGGCGAAACATAAAAGTAATTAAATATATTATAAACACATTCTTATTTTGTTTTATTAATGAAATTCAAAATTTGATTTGACAGGACGCCTCCAGGAGTTTATTTTATAGACATAAAAGGTTGGCCAAAGAAGCAAAGCTAGCAACTAGCAGTCCACAATGGAGTGCTGATACCAACCCATGTATGGCAGTGAGGCATGGAACTGGCAGAGAAGGATGAAAGTAGAGAAATAAGATCCCTGAGGCGTATGTGTGGTAAAAATCATGAACGACCATGTTACAAATATGGAGAATGTAAGGCTGACATAAGAGTAGTAAAAAATATTAAGAGACACTCATATGACTTGGACATGATGAATTTGTACATGGTATACGGAAACTCGTGGTACGAGCAAGAAACTGGTGAATCTGCATCACATTTGGAGTCGATTTTGTGGTAACTTTTTTTCATTGGAGTTTTCGTTTTCGAGTAAATCAAGTCCGACATTTGTATTTTGCAGATGAAATTTTAAAAATAAAAACAGTTTTTATCTGCCGTTTATTGTCTTTTATTGTGTTGAAGCGTGGATACGGCTCCAATAGTTTCTTTACCCTAAAGTAAAAAAAAAATCTAAAAAAATATTTTGTTGGGTTCTCTATGTGATGTGGATTCCCGCTTATACCACTAGTTTCCGGACATCATGTATTTACATTTAATTCAGTGTGCTTATATAAAAATTAACTATATGAATAAAGAAAAGAGCACCAGAAGAATATATTTTGTTGGGTTCTCTATGTGATGTGGATTCCCGCTTATACCACTAGTTTCCGGACATCATGTATTTAAATTTAATTCAGTGTGCTTATATAAAAATTAACTATATGAATAAAGAAAAGAGCACCAGGAGAATATATTTTGACATGAAAGTGAATGGTAGAAGAAATCGGGGATGCCCGAGGATGACATGGCACGACCAAGTGAATCGGGTTATATCTCGGGTTATATCAGGAGTCCGAATAACAGAAGAATAGGATTTATGAGACAATGGATGAATTAAAACGAAGCAAAGAGCATGTGCCAAGACAGTTGTGGCAGTTCATCCTCTCTGCCTACCCCTCCGGGGATACGTCAAGATGCCTAGTTAGTTACCTACAGAACAGGTTTCACATAGTGTGTAAACCATTCATATATTGTATTATACATTTTTTGTCTACAGTGCCAGGGAACATTTCTCCCTCTTCCTGTGTCTACTGTGGTTAGAGGTGCATAAATGTGGAGATAATCTTCTCTACCCAGTGAGCGGACTGCCTATTGCTACTGTAGGGCTTTTATTTAATTTATTTCAAAGAATTTTAAACTGTGTTTTATGTGCTAGCAGCACTTGCTGATGGCAATCTTATATTTAAGCCCGCTCACTAAGGTAACGGAGGGTATAAGATGGAATATGGGCGGATACGAAGGGGGTCGGTGCTAGGGGTCCAGCGGACGAGGTTTAAGATAGAAGGAATTGAGTTCGATTCTAATTTGGAGTAAAATGTTTTGGCTATATGTTTTTAGTGGAGGAATTTTCGAGCCCGTGTTAATTATACTATTCCTGATGAACCAGAGACTTTCGGTGAATCGTCGGAGCAATGCATTCTGGAATGATTCTAGCCTTTTTGAGTTTGAAGTAGCCCATATGGGTGATGCGTATGTTAATTTTGGTCAGATTGTTGATGTGTAAATGAGAAGTTTGTGTTTAAGTTGAGTTTGCTGTTGTATCTGATAAGGGGGTATGGTGAGTTTGCTGTCCGTCTCGCTTTCGCTAGTGTTAATGTGTGTGTTCCATCATAGTTTTCGGTCGAGTGTCACTCCTAGGTACTTGGCACTTTTTTGCCATGGTATGATTTTGTCGTACATTTTGACATGACCCACCGGGATGCCGCGAGTTCTTCGTCTTGAGAAGAACTGCAGCCCTCTTGGTCGGGTTCACGTCAATGCGCCACTAAAAAACTTGTGTAAACCATACAATAATATATTTATTATTATTTATCTATTTTTATTATTATGTACTTATTACTATTTACTTAATATTTAATGCATATTATTGTATGCTTATTACTATTTACTGATTATTATTTACTTATTATTATTATTTTATTATTATTATCTAATCTTTATAATTTATTTACTTATTAATATTTTTTGTTCATGTATTATTATTTAGTTATTACTATTTACTGATTATTATTAAATTGTGTTGCCGCTCATCTCAACACAGGATTGTCCTAGTGAGATGAGTGGCTAATGTTATGTAAAGCCGCTCATCTCAACACAGGATTGTCCTAGTGAGATGGGTGGCTAATATGTAAAGCCGCTCATCTCAACACAGGATTGTCCTAGTGAGATGGGTGGCTAATGTTATGTAAAGCCGCTCATCTCAACACAGGAATGTCCTAGTGAGATGGGTGGCTAATGTTATGTAAAGCCGCTCATCTCAACACAGGATTGTCCTAGTGAGATGAGTGGCTAATGTTATGTAAAGCCGCTCATCTCAACACAGGACTGTCCTAGTGAGATGAGTGGCTAATGTTATGTAAAGCCGCTAATCTCAACACAGGACTGTCCTAGTGAGATGAGTGGCTAATGTTATGTAAAGCCGCTCATCTCAACACAGGAATGTCCTAGTGAGATGGGTGGCTAATGTTATGTAAAGCCGCTCATCTCAACACAGGATTGTCCTAGTGAGATGGGTGGCTAATGTTATGTAAAGCCGCTCATCTCAACACAGGATTGTCTAGTGAGATGGGTGGCTAATGTTATGTAAAACGCTCATCTCAACATGTAAAAAACCGCTCATCTCCCAGCACCCTGTCCTAGTGAGATGGGTGGCTAATGTTATGTAAAGCCGCTCATCTCAACACAGGACTAGTGAGATGGGTGGCTAATGTGTAAACCCTCATCTCAACACAGGATTGTCCTAGTGAGATGGGTGGCTAATGTTATGTAAAGCCGCTCATCTCAACACAGGACTGTCCTAGTGAGATGGGTGGCTAATGTTATGTAAAGCCAGCTCATCTCAACACAGGACTGTCCTAGTGAGATGGGTGGCTAATGTTATGTAAAGCCGCTCATCTCAACACAGGATTGTCCTAGTGAGATGAGTGGCTAATGTTATGTAAAGCCGCTCATCTCAACACAGGATTGTCCTAGTGAGATGGGTGGCTAATGTTATGTAAAGCCGCTCATCTCAACACAGATTGTCCTAGTGAGATGGGTGGCTAATGTTATGTAAAGCCGCTCATCTCAGAATTGTCCTAGTGAGATGGGTGGCTAATATTATAGCCGCTCATCTCTCAGCACAAGTTGTCTAATTGAGAGATGTTATGTGCCGCTCATCTCAACACAGGATTGTCCTAGTGAGATGAGTGGCTAATGTATAGCCGCTCATCTCAACACAGATTGTCCTAGTGAGATGGCTAAATATTCTTATAACCGCTATCTCACACAGGACTGTCTAGTGAGATGAGTGGCTAATGTTATGTAAAGCCGCTCATCTCAACACAGGACTGTCCTAGTGAGATGGGTGGCTAATGTTATGTAAAGCCGCTCATCTCAACACAGGATTGTCCTAGTGAGATGGGTGGCTAATGTAAAGCCGCTCATCTCTAAGTCCCTAAAGCCGCTCATCTCAACACAGGATTGTCCTAGTGAGATGGGTGGCTAATGTTATGTAAAGCCGCTCATCTCAACACAGGATTGTCCTAGTGAGATGGGTGGCTAATGTTATGGCTCATCTCAACACAGGAATGTCTAGCCGATCATCTCAACACAGGATTGTCCTAGTGGATGGGTGGCTAATGTTATGTAAAGCCGCTCATCTCAACACAGGATTGTCCTAGTGAGATGGGTGGCTAATGTTATGTAAAGCCGCTCATCTCAACACAGGAATGTCCTAGTGAGATGGGTGGCTAATGTTATGTAAAGCCGATCATCTCAACACAGGATTGTCCTAGTGAGATGGGTGGCTAATGTTATGTAAAGCCGCTCATCTCAACACAGGATTGTCCTAGTGAGATGGGTGGCTAATGTTTTTGTTTTCATAATTAAATTTAAGAATAAATAAATAATAAATAAATATATATGTAACAATAATAAATTGTACTTATATTTAAACATGCCATATTGTATGAAACTTTATAACATTCTTTCAATAGACGTCGATTTATCGACACTGAAACTGAAAAAGTTAAATTAAATCAAACAATACCTGATATTGCTGAATTCGGAATCAGCGATCTCTGGGTGTGGAGCCAAGAAACATACCGCTCAGTCACGGATTTTGTTAATAGAAATAGAAAAAGTGATGGATTTCCTTTCTGCCTACCCTTTGAGCAGCGATGACGTTTTTAAAGATTAAAAAATGTATATTATCAGTTGCAAAATTTATTTATTACTATGGTTTCAGCAGTGAAACATTATAATAATTAAAAATCAATAATAATTATACAGTGTAAAAATAAACTATTAATATTATAATGTTAGCACATTATTACTACATACTATCCTCTCTGTATATGTAATCGGTAGGGACCTGAAAATTTCGCATTTGCGATAACGTGCAATTTTCTTACACAATATTCTATTATTTTAAAATAAGAAAGTAACATCTTATGTTCTAAATATTTCTTTGTCTATGGTTTTGACAAGCTTGAAATAGCCATAAAATGGAACGCAGGTAACTTCATGTCGAAAATACTGCATACAGACATAATAATTTATTTTTTTTACAAAATAAAACAATATTCCCTAAAATAAAGCAAAAAATTTCGGGTCCCCAGTTATTGGTAACAATTGGGTCATTAAAACATAGCATAACCTTCCCATACCCAAACATAGTTATAGTTTTCATATGTATAGGCAGTGGGAGTTGACGCAAAACACAGTACATACACCGATGCATTGCTTGCATACAGAATGTTTCAACGTCGTTATCCTACTTCAGAAAAGAAAATTCTTATGAAATTGAAAAACAGTTAATTTTTAATACAATAAAAAGAACTTTTTGAATAACTGAATTCAAATGTATTTAAACATTTGTCCCTTTTTTGCTAAAAACAATAAGCACGCAAAAACAATTGGTAAATATTTCCAGTTGGGACTCATAGTTTAGGTTATAGATAGCATATAATAGACTAGTTTAGGTTAATTAAAAAATAAAAAATCCAAGCTATAAACCTATTCTGAAATTATACATTCTTAGTTTCGGTTAATTAAAAAAGAAAAAACCCAAACTAAGAA
>JAHDVE020009225.1:0-110473 GCA_022606495.2 Halesus radiatus | reverse complement strand
TTTTGTTAACTGAAAGCCTTTTTTTTCTTTCTGTACACAGAATCATTTAAATGTTAAAATAAGTGAAAGCCCATTGGGACGTTAATAAATAAATAATTAAAAACCAGAAAATATAATGTTGCCATGTTGAGAGCTGTGCTGTAACATATCTTTCTGATACATGTGTCGCTTAGAATAAAGTGCTATCAGCGGTACCTATGCCTAAATACCGTATTTCGCATATAGGCATACCGCGAAACTTCAGTAGGTTATAAAAATCTAAGAAGAAAATCTTGATCAAGGTTTTCAAACGGAGCAATAATGTGAATCTTTTCCAGAAATTATTTGGCCAATCATTACATATTTTATTTACTAAGTCACATCATTCTAGACTAGTACCGGAATGGCTCTGACTAAGCCACAGCATGCTAGATTAGTACCAGAATGGCTCTGACTAAGCCACAGCTTTCTAGACTAGTACCAGAATGGCTCTGACTAAGCCAGAGCATTCTATACTAGCACCAGAATGGCTCTGACTAAGTCAGAGCATTCTATACTAGTACCAGAATGGCTCTGACTAAGCCACAGCATTCTAGACTAGTACCAGAATGGCTCTGACTAAGCCATGGCATTCTAGACTAGAACCAGAATGGCTCTGACTAAGCCACAGCATTCTATACTAGTACCAGAATGGCTCTGACTAAGCCACAGAATTCTATACTAGTACCAGAATGGCTCTGACTAAGCCACAGCATTCTAGACTAGCACCAGAATGGCTCTGACTAAGCCCATCGGATTAGCACGTGTACCTACGGATAATATATGATATCTAAAATTAATAATAATGGGGTTTCAGAATCAATAAAAGTCTGTTCATATCTACCGGCACCGTGCAGTGCAGACACGTACAGTGCAGACACGTACAGTAGCAGGCACGTACAGTGGCAGGCACGGCACAGAAGGGAATATTCACATTACACCGTGCGTGAATGTGTTCATAGATAATGTAAGCAACTAATTTGCCGTGCCTGCCACTTTACGTGCGTGCACTGCGCGGTACTGGTAGATGTGAATCGAACTTAAAACAACAGAACACTGGTTGTCTTCAGTATTAGATTATGATAATATTTATACTTCAAGATAATAATCACCTAATACAATATGTAATATGTATTTTTTTTTTACTAAATAAGACCTTGCTATCCATAGTATGCAGCAGCAGCCGGCCTCTTCGGGTCGCCACTGGGCCTGGCCTCCCTGGCGCGCTGCAAGTCCTCATCCATAGCAGACCTCCGGCTCAAGGCCCGCCGGCACGCCGCAGCCCTGGCGCTCCTGGCCCGCTCCCCGGAGCGCCCTCAGCCCCCGGGGTAGGGGGCACCGATCACTACAACCAATGGGGGAAAATCCACACTCCAATGATTTATACTAAACGGGTAGAATAACCATTTGATTGCGATGTTTTACGTGTTGTATGCCGTGTAAATAAACTGGGGTATACGTGACCGAACACATCGGGAGGCCTATTCTGGTAATTTAAAAAAAAATCCTTATCGTTTTTCTTGGGCTTAAAGACTTCTTGCTTAACTGCTGTTCCGGTTCTCTCGGATGACAGCTGTCATTCAGCCAACGACATTCTTTAAAAATATCGATATTTGCGTAGTTTTAAAAAAAATCTCAATATTATCTGAGTATTGACTGTAAACATTATTAGTGAGTCATTTGTAATTTAATGCTATTACCGAACCGAACTAACGATATTACTATGTTTGTAAAGTACCTTCGACTAAAGTCCAAAATGTCAGGTAAAAGTGAATTAAATTCGAAAAATTAAATAATTAACGACATGTGTGATACACCCATAATTTTCAATAATACTGTAATAATTAAACCACAAACTCTTTTTAAAATGTATTGTCATTGACATAATCGGAATGTCAGTTAAGCAAAATGACTTTAAGCCTAAAGAAAGGGATAAGAAAAAGAACCAGAAGGTCTCCTCATAATGGGCCAAGAACCACTGGTCGTTATGTAGAATGATTGCGAGCCTGTTTCAAACAAAATTTTATTTTGGATTTAAGGCTAAAATACCTGAATGAACTTTTCTCTTTAATTTGTTTTGGCAAATGCAATCTAGAAATAGTAAATACGGATTTTTCATGATTTTAGAGCCAACTTTGGCATTTATTTGTGACTAAATGGCAAAATTCGTGACGACGAATCGTTCGTTTTTTCGACCCAACGAAACAGTTTTCTTTACAATTTTTATATACATTTTCATCGTAGTTCCAAGGCAGCAGGGGAACTAAATTTATCAATAATAATTTCCACATGTCAAACATTTGCCAAAGTTATCTCTATATTTCCGGAAAATCGGTGCAATTTGTTAATCTTTTGTTTATAGTAATAACCAAAAACTCTATCCAAGTACTAGAAAATACAATATCGCCACCTTAATTATTGAATTACCTAAGTCCATTTTGGCAGTTTTACATAAGAAACAAAAAAAACCGCTTATTTTTAAAATATTCGTTTTAAATATTTGAGATACGCTTTGGATCTACTTACCAAATATATAGGCTAATACCGTAAAAAAACTATTTATTAACTTTTTTTATTATTCCTTGCTATCTCCTTTACTTGATCGATATTTTTTCTTAAATTGTAATTACGAGTATCATACAGTTAGGTGGTTGTCGTAGTAATATGTTTTTTTAAATGCTTTTAATGGCGTTCAATATCTCAACTTGTGAAAGAATGGACTTACGAATTTTACTGATTATTAAGGTGATCTTAATTCAGCTAGGTATTTTAATCAAATCCAAAACAATTTTTTTGTCAAACAGGCCCCGCATGAATTTTAAATACGGGTCGAAAAACCATTTGAATGCGAGAGCCTCTCTGTTCTATGATATTTTCGTATACTAACTATCCTATGGCGTGTAAATAAACCTGATTACATAACGATATGCATATGTACCTTATTAAATAAATAGGTTTCTTAACGTGTATCCGATGAAGTACTTGGGTATTTTTACTTTCAGTAGCACACAGCCATTGATACTATCCATTTTTCAATACCAATGGGTTTCCAATAAAACATCATTTCAATCATCCATGTATGTATCCAACATCAAACTAATCGGGTACTGCAAGCATTTAATTTTTTTTTAATTTATCAGGTTTTCGATTTTTTTATGATCATTTTTCAAAAAGCCACTGGATGAAAACGTTGTGGTTCAAATGTTGACAATTTTTTTGAACTTTAAAAACTCGATTTTATAGTACCTAACCTTCCGCCTGGAAAGCTTGAAAGACCTGCGTTGCTTTCTTATTAATATTTTCGGAATGGTCATAGGTATAGTAGAATCATTTTAAAGATTCAAAGAGATTCTTACTTCTGTAGTGGTGTACTCTATTGTGGACTACTGCGAGAACAAGAAGGAACTGCGGGCGGGTATTCCAATCTCACTATTTCTAACCAATTTTAACCACCATCGGCGTGCACAAATACATTCAAACGTACGCTCTTTAAAATGATTTGCCTGTACTTTTAGCGTCCGACTTTCATTTGAATCGTGAGATTCATTTATCAGAATTTTCCAGACATGTTAAGACAACTTGAATGATTCAGAAATCCATCCATGTTTAATAACATCCGTAATATAAATAACATCATGTAATGCAAATTAAAATGTTACTCGTATAAATAATAATTCAAAGAAACTATTTATTTTCTACTGGCGCATTTAATAAAAGATATCGGTTTAAATGAGTACGTAAAGAAGATTTGGAATATTTGTATCACTTGTAAATAAAAATAAATTTAGAATTTTTTATTCATAATATATACTGTATTTGTGGAGAAAAATCTTTCAGACACACTGGATTTCATTTTGAAAAATGAGCACAATATTAATTAATGTAAAAATGTTATCTATTTTAGCTGTAAAATGTAAATACACATACCTAGGTATAAGTTAAATCATTAAATTAATGTTTCTATAAATAATGTGTATTTTATTTTGTATTCGACCGAATCGACACACCCAATAACGCAGACACCTAAAATAAGTACCCCCATTTCTTTCTCAGTCTGCGTCTGGGTTACTCTTTGGTTAAAATATGTATTCCAGAAAACTTTTATTTTTTATGTAATACCACACAATAATTCCAACTGCTCGCAACTGTCTGGAGCCAGTGATATCATGGCATCCTAAATTGGAGTATGTTGTGAGGCTGAACATATTGTGGAGGGGAAGAAGGAAGGTGGGCGAAGTACCTGGCTATTCAGATATGGTCACCAAACGCGGCTAAAGCCATTTCAAGCAACGTTTCGGTTCTGAATGCTGGTCTTTCACCAGGGCGATACTGACAGTATCTACCACTCTGGAACGTGCCGCAAATATACTATATATTATTTTTAATAAATAAACTGTGAAAAAACACAATTAAATCAAATAAAATTTACTTGCGCACGCCGGTAATTGAACCGGCGACCTCCGTATTCGTAGCCAAGGATCGCACCTCAGCTCCGTAAACAAGTGCGAGCAAGTATCAAGCTCTAGTTGGACGTTAACGTTTAATGTAAAGGCCCAAAATATTATTACGGTCCCAAAATCTGGAACAAATGATGAATATTTTTTTACAATTTAATGATATTAAAACGGATCTAAATGACATTAGAAACTGGAAAGAGTTACGTTAACCTAGTAAATCAAGATAGAAAAACCTGTACTAATATCATGGCGCCAAAACTGTTCAATCAGTGGGATATACGAGTAGATTTATTGCATCTTTGTTAAAATATG
The DNA here is from genome assembly GCA_022606495.2 of Halesus radiatus. Taxonomy (NCBI): domain Eukaryota; kingdom Metazoa; phylum Arthropoda; class Insecta; order Trichoptera; family Limnephilidae; genus Halesus; species Halesus radiatus. Next base: position 105,686 of record JAHDVE020009225.1, on the reverse strand, counting down.
GAACAGGTACAGAAAATCTTATTTTATTATTTATTTCTAAATTATTAATACGGAAAAATTCTATTTTATTCGCGTTCCAAATTCAAACGCTTCAGACCCGGAAAAACAACGTGTTCAGATGGTTCAACTGTCTACTATGCAGCTAGGGGCAGGTACTGATCCAATTCTCAACAACGTGGGATTGGGGAGCAGCGGGGTGCAGGGTGCAAGGGGAGAGGGGTGTACAGTGTACAGGCCGCAGCAATCAGACAAAACAACCGATGCTAATCTTGTTAGAGCCAATCAGCGCGCAGCGGCAGGAGATACGTCAGAGGGGACACGGGAAACCCCCGCTGGTTATTTTTATTTTTTTAGATTGTTTTGCGACTGCAATTCGGTGATTTTGATGCTGTTTCTTTTTTGCATTTGCCTATTTCGGATGAAAAACCAACAAAGGGAGAAATATTATTAAAATATCTAAATAAATAAAATGATTTTGTTGGAGAGATATGTAGGTACCGACCCTTTAAAACGTAGACATATAATAATACTAGCTTTTACCTATTGCAGGCTTTCAATTGAAATCAAATGTGGATGAGAGTGTGTGGTTTTCCAAATATAACCCCTACTCCTACCCCTACCCCTATTAAGTTCAGTGTGAGCCTTATCTCTAAAAAGAGGGCCTAGAAGCTTACTGCTCTGCTAATGTAAAAACGATTCTATGTAAATCAAAAAAATTAAAAAAAAATCATTTTATGTCGTATGTAATTTTTTGTAATATATTTTACATTTCCTAATATATTTTTAATGAAAAACAATCACAATCAATTAATTCTGGTAGGTACCTACGAATTTTGAAAAAAAGGACCTACCCAAAGTACCCATATTATGTGTATTGCGTATTAGAAAACGGCCACATATAAATAAAGTATTCAATTACAATACTTCATTTTTCTTAAATATTTTACTCTGTAAATTCCTACGCTCCTGGTAAGAATCCATGACACCATAATTTTATATGCAAGTTATCATAACCCATTTAGAAGCAAAAAAATAATAATGTCAGTCTCGATAAAGAAACACACGCTCATCGAATTGTGTGTATTGATGCATATTATAAAACGGCGCTATGTAAATAAAATATTTGAAAAAAGCAGTGATTTTATTTCATGCAATATATTTTTCCTTGAAAATAATAATCCAGTATTGTCCGAGTAGGGACCTACGCATTTTCTACGTACCTACCCAGTAAATTATCTTCAAATTAATTCTAACTAACTAACTAACTAACCATCACGCCGTTTCTCCGCAGGGGTAGGGAGAGAGGACGGACCGCCAAACAACTCGATCTTGGCATACACTTCTTGCTTCATTCACATTCATACAACGCCTCATACATTCTCTTCTGTTGTTCCGACTTCTGACATGGCCCGACTCGAGTATTTGATTCACTTGATCGTTCCATGTCTTCCTCGGGCGTCCCCGGCCTCTTCTTCCATTCACATTCGCGTCATATATTCTCCTTACACTCCTTTCTTCGTTCATTCGCTCTACATCCCCAAACCATCTAAGCGTCCCTTTCTTAATCTTGCTCACTACGCTTACATCAGCCTTGCATTCTTTAGGAATCTCAACATTTTTCACTCGATCATACATGGTTTTACCACACACTCGTCTCAGAGATCTCATTTATACAGCATTCAGTCTACTTTCATCCTTCCTCTGCCAGTTCCATGCCTCACTGCCATACATCAAGGTTGGTATCAGCACTCCATTGTGGACTGCTAGCTTCGCTTCCTTGGACAACTTTTTGCCTACCGCGTTCAGTCCTCCGTTAATGGAGTTTCCTGCATCTCTCAATATCCCTGTCAGTCTTTCCATCTCTCGTAAACATACTTCCCAAATACACAAACTCATCGACCTGCTCCAAGTATTCATCATTCACAACTATATTGCATACTGTTTTCGTACTCTCTCTTTCAAACACCATGACTTTGGACTTATTTACATTCATTATTAGCTCATTCATCATACATACTTCGTTCATCCAATAATTTTTGATTCAATAGCATTTATATTTTCTCCACACTCACAGGGGGATCGATCAAATAGACAGGACTAAATTTTAACAAAAAAAAATTCTAAAAAAATAATGAATTTTTAAATACGAGAATTAAATAGTCTTCCTATTTTTTATCCGATAGAACCGGCGAACATTCCCGGATCTATCGGATGAAATTTGAATCGAGAAGAATTCGATCGGATTTTAAATTTTTCCTATCAAATTTAAGGCGGTTCTAATTCTCGCCGCTAGACGGCACTCGTCCATTATTAATACAAATTTGAAAACGAGTTTCGGAAACCGTTTTTTTATGATTTTGTCAAAACGTCAAATTTTTACTTTAAAAATCGATTTTGCAAGCTTTTTTTTATTAGAAAAATCATAATTCCGAGCGATGATTCACATTGTATGGTTTTGGAAGAAAATAAGGCAGAATTTTTACATACGTTTTGGGATCACCCCCTGAAAACAACAATAAACCTGCCGGTCGCTCAGACGAAACGGAAGATAAGGTCGCCTTTCGCCCGCAGAAAAAGTCTGTAATAACTGACCCTTAGCGTATTACTATATAAGAAAGAAAGATACTCTCACCCTTAAAACATTCTGGACAGATAGGAGAGTAAGAGAGTAGTTTTCATTGAATGATACAAAATTGTGAAACTGTACCTACTAGCATAAAAAGAAGAAGCCGAACCTTTTTACTTATTAGCTGTTTTACTTGAATTGGCGGCACGCCTAGCTTAATTTTTATGCACAAATAAGGTTCATATTGAGATTATCTTGTAATCTTTGTTACAACTCTGTTTTTGTACTTTTTCATAAATAGTCCGTTTTTCGCTAATGGTGACTGACATCTGTGAAAATATTTCAAAGCCAATCCTTCCAACTTTCAATTAGCGGATCGATTCTTTGGAACTAAATTAATTAAAATATACAAATAATGTCGATGGTGAAAAATACTAGTTTATTAGACTAATATAAAAAATATATTTATTGTGTTGTAGAACTCCATTTTTATTTAAAGTTTAAAAAACTGTTTATTTATAAAAAAAAGTTCGGAAGATTTTTCACTTATTAAAGTGTATTATAATAATATAAGAAATTAATATAATAACGCAATTATAAATTGTTTTATTATAATAATACAAAATTAATTTTCATCAAATTAATTATGAGTTGATGTTAGTAATGAAATATATATAAATTTGATATTTTTTGCTTTCCGTATTATTATTACTAGCTTTTTCCTCGCTGCACCCAACGGAGGTGATTAAATTATATTATTATTCCCATACGTTAATTTATGACTTTATGATTGCAAATTGAATTTATTATTCCCTAACATAAATTATAATTTGGCACCTACGACTTAATATTCTCATAATAATATTATTAATGATTTAAGTTGCCTGCACTACCCACACATTTCAGTAAACCCGATCGCATGTTTGTATTTCTGAAATTTTGTTTCAAAATAGTCATTATTATAAATCAAAAATATAAATAAAAAAAAATTAAGTTATGCCATTTTTCCTTTTGACGTTCATGTCTGTTTACATTGTTTACAAGACACTGTCAAACTGGAATGTGAAGCATAACCTCAAATCTGAATATACCTACATGGTCACAAATCGGCATAATCCTACAAAAATATTTAACGGATCGTGTGCATCACATCTTCTAAGTTGGACACGAGCTTCCTCACTCGAAGTATGAAGTCGGCTTTGGTTCTTCACGTCCAATTTTTTTACATTCAAGTTTGACAGATCATTTTAAAGAAACATTTTTACATCAGAATTTTTTTACATTGTTTTTAAAATTAATAATTTTGATCTGTGAATTTGATTTTGTTTTTTTATTTATCTAACATCAAATACGTGGTTATTTCGATACATAAATACCAGAAATACAAAAAAAAACATCTTTCCATGGAATTATCTTCCTTACAAACCGTTAATTAATAAAAAAAGCTTTAACATAAAATTGTCTTAAAATACGACTTAGAATCATCTCCTTTTGGAAGTACAACTAATTTCTGAACTCCGTTTGGCTATAGTAAAAAATATGCACTTGGAGCATTGTACTTTTTTAAACAAAGATTTATCTATTAATTGATAAACTAAAGTTCTTAAAAACTTAAGACAAGATTTTTGTGCATAGCGCCAAGGGTAACAATTATTTTTATAAACAATAATTATTAGCCTGAAACACTCATCCAAATTGAAAAAAACCTTTCCGAGCAAAGATAAATGTCGCCGACAGGACTCGAACCTGCACCCTTCTGATGTCCGGTCAGATGCTCTAGCGTTGAGCTACGTCGGCTTATCGCAAACCCGCCAAGTTAATCAATATATACTAGTGTTCCATTTAATAATTACTGTTTTTATTATATTTTCACCTGTAAACTTGGCGGGTTTGCGATAAGCCGACGTAGCTCAACGGTAGAGCATCTAACCGGACATTAGAAGGGTGCGGGTTCGAGTCCTGCCGGCGACATTTATCTTTGCTCGGAAGGTTTTTTTCAATTTGGATGAGTGTTTTAGATTAATAATTATTGTTTATAAAAATAATAAAGATTTATCTTCCTATGAGCCATCTTGGTGTTCCCATTTAAAACCTTTTAAACGATCGCAGCATCCTCATTTTTTGTCTACTATAAAAAGTCAGACTGTACATAGTATTCCCAAGTTTATTTATTGGTTTGCAAACTGAAATATTGGATTGAAGAAAGGTTGGATACCCAACTTCCTGATTTCAATGTTAACACACCAGTGTTTGTAGAAAAAATAATGTTGAATTTCCAGTAGTTTCTACACTCGAACAATAGTTGAAAACAATATTTTGGTTTAAGTCAAGCGGTTGGTTGATGGACTACTTGAATGTTTTCTATTTCACAGGAGTCTTAACCGTCGAAGTCAGTGGGTATATTTTGAGAAATGTGAGACTGAAAGAAGTTAAGGAGGGGAAGGAAATGGGGAAGAGGGTAGGAAAAATGAATACTTGATCTTATCACTATAGCTAAAGTTATTTCAAGTAACATTCCGATTCTGAAGGGTGGTCTACCACAAGGGCTATTTTGATAGCATCTTCCAACCTGAAACAAAATATAAATTCACAGTATTTTAAATGCCGTAATATGTGAAATTAATCAAATGGTTGGTTAGTAGCCGAGTGGTCCAAAGTAACGGGTTCCCACCCAGGCGTCGCAGGTTCAATCTCCTTCTAGACAAGTCCTCCCATCACTGCCTAATAGCAACAATTTCAGACTTATAACAATGGAAGTAGGAAGAATTCAAATATCGTCATGTTATTTGTAACCATCGTTCTTTTAATTTATTTTTTTTAATATACGGTCAAACTTGGTTATAATGATCACGGTAGTAGCGAGTTCACGACTACAATGAACAATTACCAAATGATATTTTGGTTCAGGATTATTTTCATACAATCGTACAAATGAGGACGCTTCACTGATATACCGTACAAATAATTTTGTTAACACAATTTCTAAATACAAACACAGACCATACAGCGCCCTTGATATGATTTTTTTAACAAAAAAGTCGCTACACAAATTATCAAATAATTATTATTATCATTGTTGGGTCTGAAAAAAAAACAATTCTCGAAGCAATTAAGTAATAACAGACAAAGGTGTCGCCTTAGCGGCGGCGGCTGGCGGATGGATTAATACTTTTATGAGGCTACCTGGGTAACATTGTCGGTAAGGTAAAACATTCCTATCCATCAGGCACTATGTAAATTTGTCATGTAAAATCGGCGAAAATCATTCGAAAATTTGGCTTTGCAATTTTGTTCCCTTTTTACATATCACTTGTATTACTAATTATTGTCAATATTTTTTTAAAAACTGATAAAAATGTATGATTACCTACATCCCTACATGGGGGTAAGTTTAAGACAGTGATTCCCAATGTTTTTAGCAGAGGGGCCGCTTTACCTAATTATCAAGATCAAACCCGGCTCGCGATCTTCGAGTGGATTTCGGATTTTTTCAGTGGGGCCGGGGCTGACGGCGAAATTCATAATTTCGCATTTCTATAATTTCACTTTGAATTTTGTACCACTTAGGACGTACAGTATGAATTAACAAAAACTCTAAAAAAATTGTTCTCGGTCAGGGTTTTCAAGCATTAGAAAAGGCACACAATCTTTTTTTATAGAAAGCCACGTTGGTCGTACAAAATTTACCAGCGGGCCACACGTATTGGGCCACAGGTTGTGCATTATTATGTTTTATGACAATAACAATCGCACAAGCTAGTGATTTATGACAAGAGAGATTTTTACAACCGAAAAAATACGTGCAGCAAGCTAGTGATATGATTTAGTGATTTTTTCTTGAAAACCCCGAACCGAGTGAAGAGAATTATAATGCATCTAGTGTTTTGAAGAATAAATTCAGAAACATAAAAGCAAAATCTTTAAATCAATAAATGATTACAAACTTCATCAATAAAAGTGTATATTTTTGTAATATTATGTACCTTACATATATTTTTAAAGCAATATTTTGAAAATAATTATATAATGGCGAATATATTCATAGTAGAGGTAGGTAAGTAGGTACATACGTTTTTTTTAAACCTCTTCGGATATAACGAGTAACGGTTATAAGGAGCAAATTTAGTCAGGCTTGTCATGCTCGTTATAACCAAGTTTGATTGTATATATATAATATAAATTAAAAATATACTTTGTATTTACCTTATAAAAATATACTTTGTATATATATAAATTTTTTTTTTTTTAACCTTTCTTCTTTCTGGGTTTCTGGGTTCCGAGCCAAGGAGATAACCACTCTGACACAAAAGCCAACCAGTATTTTTAACAGCTGAAAAAAAAGTGTTCATTCTAGTACTGTGAAATTTCATTACCGGTCTTGGTGAAAGATGGTTTAACACAGTGGTCGGCAAACTTTTTCGCCAAAGAGCCAAATATGTACATTACAATGATTAAAAAAAATTTTGAGAGCCAAATCTGTTTATTAATTTAGTAAACCTTTGTTGCAATTTTAGACCATCATTAAATTACGGGTACGCTGAATAAAACTTGATTTCATACTTAATAATGATTTTATTTATTGATAAAAAATAGTATGAAAGGTATCCATAAATTTAAATGGTGACAATGACTGACAAACACTTAATACGAACAATGTCCTTGGAAAGTTTGAGTATGTCAGGTTTGTGTATTGTTGTTTTTAATTTTAGGCACGATTTCAGGTTCTCATCAATAAGACGACTTCCGAGTTTACTCTTGATAAAATTCATGCTTGAAAAAGATTGTTTGCATGAATATGTAGAACCGAAAAGGAAAAGAACAGCAAACGCGAGTTTTTTTCAGCTGATCATAAGAGTCATACTATTCCAGGGGTTGAACATGATCATGTCTTCCTTCTCCAGGTCTTTCAAAGCAGACCACTTGTGTTGTGAACTAAGTTCACATTTGTTCTTCTCCAGTATTTCCAAATCAACACAGACGTTTAAATTTAGAGCTCCACATTTTGTTTTTAAATCCACCAATTGTATTTGCTGGATTTAAATTTGCGCCTGCTCATGGATATTTGCGCCAGAGCCGCACTTAAGGGGCCAAAGAGCCGCATGCGGCTCGGGAGCCCGACCACTGGTTTAACATATTCTGACACTTGCCAGAAAACGAAGGTTCGTAATACGACAAGATACAAGCAACAAAATTGTCTTTTATGAAGTCGATAAACATAAGTAGTAATAAAACATTTAACCACCCATCGTCATTGGGTGTGAGAATATCAAGTGTTTGCATTGTGACACAAATAAACAGTCTACATTACTACAATGCAAAACTTTACTTCCCTGACAGCATCCACTGTGGCATATCGCGTCCCTGACTAAAATACGTATATGTACATTGTATCATATCACATCTCTAAAACGACATTGTGTCCATGGATATGTTAAACAAATTCGTGAAAGTTGGTTTTGGGAACAAAGGAGATGAAAATAAAATACAAAATTAAGAACAGAGTGAATTTGTTTTATTTGTAATGCTATATGATTTGTTAAAAAAAATACAGTAACAATTTTTCAGGTATTACATTGTATTAGCCGGTAGTGTGATACTAACTGTTAAAATATATACACCGCCCCCCAAACTCATCAGTCGGGACGCGGTGGTCAGGAACTTTAAAACAAACTAAGTGTCAACTTTAGAAGAGTGTCTCAGCTGCAAAGGTGTACTTACTATTCCAATACATACATCGTGCCGTATTATTCTTATTCAAAACAAAGAATTACACGTCAACAGCATGAGAGTGTCGGATTGTACAATCAAATATGGGAAGGATTTCTTTAAATAATTTCCAAATATAAACGTTTAGTAAACCCTTCGACAAATCAAACCAATAATACAAATTAATTTTACAAACTCGATCAAAGAACCAAGTCTCCATCCTTTATCACGCGTTACCATGAACATTAGCCCCATATAGGACAATCAAAATATGCAGTTAATAATCATGGTAACATGCGTTAAATGATTAGAGGCTTAGGTCCCTGATAGTTTGATTTTATTTTTCAGTGCATTGCCACCGCCGTAAAATGGCATGCGGTATTTAAATGCAAAATATCAACAGCCGACCAAAAATGGCGGCAGGTATGCCAAAGGGTTAATTAAAACACTATACAAGATGCATAATCCGTGGAGTTTAAACCATTTTCCCCGATAGTCTTAGAGTAATATCTAAACCTACGTAGTTTAATCGAGTCTACCATAAACTCAAGGCAAAAAATCAGCAAGGCAAAGTGTCTTTTATTAATTCAGTCAAAAAATATCTTATCCATTTCACCCCTAAAACACAAAGCAACTAATCTTTGGAAATTGGTAAATCTCTTAAATCCCAAAGAATACTAAAATGCTTTCCAGAAAATCGGCCTCCTATTAGTTGAAAGGCCGACCTTCCCATATTACAATGATCGCCAAAAGAGTCAGTAGTTTTAATACCGCATTTAGTAATTTACAATCTGTTTGCTTCTAAACACCTAGGAAGCCATGTAAATTGAAATAGCAAGATGGTACATAGGTGGAGACACCGGACACAGGACACAACGGTGACGGCATCCCGACAGGTGTTGAGAAATCTCAAACTGTCAAAAGCGTACATACAATGTATTATAATCACACAAGCTAACTTTTATCCCATAAATAGTTTAGGTTATACATTTTTTTGAACAAAAAAGTAACGAGACGGTTGTTTCCTTTTTGCAACATAGATTCAAAATGCACAACACATAACTTCAAGAGCGTATTAACATATTCTAGATACTAAGTAATTGAGAGAGGAATATGGCCACAGACAATGCTGTGGACCACACAGGAATGGTTGGAACGGTTGGTTGGTTTCTTTGTTGGGGGGAACGAGACTTCTGCAAGGGCACTGCTTACAGCGAAACACTCTGACACGCACATCCACACATCCACACACGACCCTATAACTAAATAAATAACATATACATACACGTATATCCATCAATATGCAATACATACATATGTATAGCGCACGTGTTGGCGTACAATTACCGGTCATGTACGCCCACAGGTACAAATATATAAACAATAGAATAGATATAATATTTCAGACTTGACTCTATTGAATTTTTACCGCGACGATCTATTATATTACGATTACAATATTTGAATAATTAAAATCTATTATCACGATTGTATCCTTTTTAGAAAAATTACTATTAAAAGTATCTTAGAAAATCGATTCAATAAAATCTATCAACACTTAACATAAATAATAAAAGACTACAACTCGATTAAGTAAAGGTTTCCACTTAAAAAAATATACATTTATCTTTTTCAAAGGGGCGATATCCATAGAAAACGAGGGGTTTAATTTACCGTATAAATAAAGATTTACATAAACAAGACTACTTAGTTTTTAGCGAGGATTGTACTGAGAAGTCCCGAGGTAGACGGGAGCCGCGGGGCTCACGACCGTCCGCGACGCAAAACACTCTGTCCGCTGCTCGGGCTGCGGCGCTCGCGACCTTCCGCGACGACGCATCGCGGGATACACTGTCCGGGAGACGGGAGCCGCGGGGCTCTCGGCCGTCCGCGACCACTCTCTCACACACTCGCACTCGATGCTCTACTGCGGCACACCGGAGGTTGGCACTACTCCGCCACACCACCAAACCACCACACCAGGGGGCCAGAAGTCTCTGCCAGGCAGGACAGGGGGGGGAGGGAGACTTACACTAACACACGCTCACATCTCACTCACAAACACTTGGCCAAAGCACTTTTTTATGCAACACACACATACGCTACTTCATAATCACACCTTACATACTAAATGATGGTCTGAAACATGCAATTGTGTTTGTAGCATACTGATGCATTATTGATCTGCACGTGGGTGAATTAATTAATCAATTATTTAGTTAGAGTACAAATGCCTACCTTACTTACATCAACGCTGTGTGAACACTGAGCAGTCAAGTGAACAGGACTTGGGAAATAATGTACCCATCCAGGTTTGACGGTGAGAAGCTCGGGAAAGAACCGTGATATGAACATTACGATTGGGGGAGAAAATCTATGACAAAAAAAATTGAAAATGCCAAGCACTATAATATGACTAGAATAAACATTAAGAGTATTGGCTAAGCGAAACACAAAATTAAAAAATGAGACAATAATATTATGATAATGATTGAATACTTTCACCGCCGGCGAAAAATTTCATTGGTAAATGAATGTAAATCACTGTTCTCTGCTTCACTTCCTCACTTTAACCCATTCAGTAGCAACACAACATTATTTCATTTAGACGTGAAGCGGTTGAGACTGCAAAGTGTCCTAGTTGCATAGGTCAGATGGTATGATTAGCCCCAATGCCGGAATACTTATTAAATTACATGATTTTGCACTAAAATTATTGGAAATATTTCCAGATATTGAAAACTTTATCATAATTGTCGTGAGACTGTACAAAAAAGTGCTTTGTATTCTACACATCCATCCACACAATGTACTTATATCTAGTTGATTGAACAACGAGAGGATTACATAAGCACAATGGAGAAGCCACAATATACTATGATATATACATACTAATATAATATAATATAATATGTTGATACAAGGTTGTCATAGTATATATACATACAGAGGCGACAAACCCTCTACTATATTACAGATCTTCTAACACAGCTCGGTGTCTGCATACATTGGAAACAAATTCCATAGTCACTACTCGTCCTAGAGTGGATTTAGTGATCATATCACTTGGGCAGTACTAGAAATTGGTGGTAAAAAAAAAGAACATTGTACCCCAAATGGCACAAACACCGAGTTATATCTGCTGATCTATAATTGAATTATAAATGTATATAATGTTATAATGTAATATATAATACATGATAATATTAAGGACTAAACGCCGTGCATCAGTAACTGACTGGGTAAGATTGCACGAGTTCAGCAAGCTAGATTATTGATTACACTAAATATTACCCATACAAAATAACAGTTGGTGAACAAATCCCTTTAATATTCTGAACCAAATATTTTTTAACCCTGTTCATAAAGTCACCCTTCAATTTTTCAAAAGTTGCAACATTCCGAGCATGCGCTTGCATCCACATCAAAATATCGGACAAATGTCAAAAGTAACAGATTATTTAATTAATTTGGAACAAATTACACGAATTTCTTTGAATGTCTTTCATTCATCAAATTATTGAAAACCCTCCCATTACTTTAAAAAATACTGTATTGGCAAAATATGCAATTATTTTTTTAAAATCATAACTTAGAAAGGGAATTTTATACATTTTTTGGATAATACATTTTAGAATAAAATATGTAGTTTATTTTTATTTTGACATCCGACTATAAATCAGCATGATTAGTTGCAGTCAATTGAAAAGGTGGAAACCTATAAAGAGCACAATTTGACCCCAGAGGCTTTGGTAGGTGTGGTAAAGCCAGCAACTATCATCGCCATAAATAACTCCAGTTCTGGGGCTGTTACTCAAACTGAGCCCAAGTGAGATTTAAACTGATCACTTCATGACAAACTAAAATGGTTGAAATTTCTATAGGAATTTGGAAGTAAGCGACTATCACAACACAATTTAATAATACATAATATAATATAATATACATAATAAGAAAAATGTTACTTAATTATGGGCATGTAAGTTTTTGTGCATTTGCCAGATAGTAAATTTTTATTTTTTTTAACGCGATAACGACAAAGTTAAATAAAAATCAAATTTCTAAGCATTAAAAGCTAGTTTTTGTATGGTTCTAGAAAATACTCGACAAATTAGAGTTTTTCTATAAAAGATTAATGAAATAATAGCCTCTTGTGAAGAGTGAATGTTACACGGAATAGACTGAATATTCTACACTTCACGAGGATTGTTAATTAATACACATTTTAATAATATATGTAATACGTTGCAACTAAATACTACCTTTCACGTTGACTTTAAATTTAATCATTATCAATCAAGTTCCATTGTATTGTGGGAACTGACAACTGTCTCTGCATTTGCATGATCAAATAGTTAATTAAACCACGTGTTCAAAATAAACATAGTGAGGGTTAGTTAAAGTTACTTCTTACAATCTTTGAGCCCTAGTAAAAGATATCGAAAGGGAAAAATAATTAACAGCCGTAAGAAACTGACAAACAAGTAAACCAAATGAAAGCAACTATGAAAATATTCCAATAGTCGAGTCTTGAAATTTCCATGAAGATTTTTGGTGTTCAAAACGACAGCGCCATAGATAGATTCATGACACATCATCTGAAATAAAATATATCAAATTAAAACACACCACAATGTCTGCAAATTGATTGTATGGAGCCATCGGTAGAAGACTATCAACTTACCAGAGGGGCAATTAGATGCCATACGTGTCCCTGAGTCGTAAACTTAGCTGCTGCGGGAACTGGTCACTGAATCTCTTCCAGTTCTCCTCTCCCACCTGCGCCTTGAAACTGTGCAGGATCTGAACAACAAACAGACAATACTCAACAATCAGCTCACTAACTAACATAATAAACAACATGTAATAGTTTCAGACAACTAAATATGTATCGCAGATTATGTATAAAATTACCTTGCTGAACATCTCCCTCAGGTCATCCTTGAGGTGCGCCCACGAGGCCACTGCATCGCAGAAGTAGACAAACTCTGGCACCACGCCGGCCGGGTTCACGGTGATCATCTGGCACATCCCTCTAAAGGCAGAGTCCTTCTCCTCGTTGTCACGGATGTTGCGCAGCGACATACACCTGAAACCCTCAACAATCAAACAACTACCCGGCGCACACATCACACAGCTAGCAGGCTCAGACAGACGTCTGCACACACAGTCACCATTCACGCAGAGACAACATGTTCCATGGAGTCTCTCCAGTTCACCGATGTATCTAAATGGCCCATAGATGGGAACCTTTGGTACATTTATGTGAAACTTTTGCGAAGAATGATTATTATCCTTATAGTTCAGTGAATAGTGAATACTGATTATGATTAGTTAGATTAGTTTGTTGATTTGGTTGGTTATAAAAGGAGATGTAAGTAAAGAGGTAATGGTAGCGGATGTGTGGAATGTGTTATCAAGTCTGGGAAGTGCTACGTGGATGTTTTAAACAATTAGAAAATAGAAAATACAAATGAAATGATGGGTTTCCACACATAAAGCATTTAAAACATAACCAATATCAAGAGTAATAATAATGCCCAGCTGAACGTATTAAATAACAATCATATTGGTAAAGGGAATAATAATCAATCATAACAAAATATGTAAGGGCTTTTTTAATGTTAATGATATATTGCAAAAATAAAGTATGTATGTTTTGTTTGTTAAATTATATAAACACAATTAGTGAGTAAAGTATTAGGCAATGAAGGCCCCCGCCCCCGACTCCCTTACTTAATTGGTGAGTCCGGGACTGCACCGAGGTCTGACCCAATATCTCTTTAGAATGATTTTACAATAAATTATATTTAACCACTTGTAGTGAGGGGTATCAGTAGTCAGGCCTTAGTGCATATAAATATACAATAACAAAATAAATTAGCGGTAAAATTATAATGTAAATATAAAAAATATAAGGACTACAGACCACTGGCGGACAAACTGTTGCAACACGGGCGCCACGTCGTGGGGGCACACATAACCTAGCCGACCAATAGTTATCGCTACAAACCACGCCACAAACCAGCCAACAAACCGAGAACAAAAACAAATAAACAACCAAGTAAATCATATCAATATGTAATGAGTAACCAAAACTGGAAATGGGTGCGGCGGGGAGACAAGTGGACAACTCTCGGACCTGTGGCCGAGTCGGGAGATCAACGGAACTACTAAGCTCGAGCATACTACGGTCATCTCCCAGCTGTTGCCAACTCCCCGCCACGGGGCCGCACGGGACATCTCGTCTGCCGCGTGATCCGATACGAGCGCATGTACGCTCGCACTGATTCCAGCGCCAAACCAGATGTCCGCATGCTGCGTGGAAGTGCTGAACATATTATGTATGTACAAGTTAATAGCCAAAACATAATCGGATGAACACAAAAGTTACAGAAAATTAATTAGCACAATAATTAATCATCGACTACCATCGAACATGTCCAACTTATAAATAATCCACAATATTATATAAAAATACCTGTAAATGAAATTATTGTAAGTACAGAAATAAAATAAAATTAATAATATGTTATGTACTGGAAAATATGAAAGTTTTCAACTGTAACCAAAGTGTATTGCCAAACAATAAACAGGTAGAGAAGTGCTTCGGGTGGGACCACATCCACTGGGAGGGGAATGTTTATGTTGTATACATAATATAGAATATAGATTATTAAATAATATTAAACAACTCCTAGCAAACAAGCTAACCAAATGCCTTATCCTCGCGGTTATATCAATCTCAGTGGACACATTTCCCATGGGTGATTATCCTCATTCAATTCCACGGCCTCTGTTATCAATTAGTTTAACTGCGTGAATATAACATACATATCAACTTAACTTCCTCTTCGTATCATGAAGGCTTCAGTCTTTAACCTTTCACTGCAATCTATCCCACCACGCGTATGTGTTTCAATGAAACTTCATGTATCACATTTGAGACATCCGCGTAGACAAGGTTAACTGCTTTATTTCATATTATGCTTTCTTTCAACATTACTTTTATTGTACTAGTACAATCTCAATAAATAATCTAATACTTTATAGCAAGTTCATAGTAACAAATAGATAAAAATGTTTAAAAAAAACAGAACTGCTTCAATTTAATTTTTATAAAAGATTTTCTTGGCGATTTGAAAGACTTGCAAAGAATTACTTTTCTAATGTCTTGTTATTAAATGTAATATGGTGTGGAATGGGGAAATGATAGCCTAGAACTGAAAGAAGGTCATACCTGTATTTTCTAGGAGGGTTTTGGGTGTGTTGGGCCTATTGATTATTTCAATAAGTTGACTGAGGACCAGGGGGATGTATGCCGTCATATCGCTTCCTGAAATATACACATTGATTGACATGATAATCACTTCCTATTTTCATAATTAAAAACATTATAATTGTAGCTTTGATGCAGGACAAAGCAGTGGATTGAACCCACCTTGATTGATACCTGGGAGCAAACCTGTGGCTTTGGACTACTCTGCACAAACTGGTAAAGGGTGTTAATTATACCTACATACTTGTGGAGGCTGGCCGGGGCTATAACTATGGGGGTGGAGACAACAAAGCATCGGGAACACGAAAAGAGTAAAAGCTTTATTTTTCAATGAATTTTAAATTAAAGAAGAAATCAGATCCTTGGATGAAGAAAATTAGGCAAATTTAAACATAAATTATCCCATCAAATAATAATGTTTTATTCTCTTCTTTTTTCATAACAATAATGATATCCTCACTGGGATTTCCCATGCTGAGGATTTCATTTACAAATAATGAAATTGCATTATATTAAATATGGTTTTGATTCGTTTAAAGTGACTTCTGCTTCCTTGAATGTTTCGGACCAATTTTTCCCATTTAATAGAATAACAGTATCATCTGCAAAACTTATGATTTCACCTTCACATTCTATGTAACATGGGTCATTTATGTAAATTAAGAACAGGATAAGACCCAGAATACTACCTTGAGGCACCCCGAATTTGACATCAATAAATTTGCTGGTTATGTTGTAATATATAATATTTCCAATAATTTTACCTAGCTTGATGCTGATCTCCCCGATGGCCCAGGTGGCGTTATTGCACACGGATATGTACTCGGGGTTAAGATTCTGGCCGAGGATGGGCAGGAAGTCGGCTATGTTGGGGTGCACATGCTGGAAGCACGCCTTCGTGAGATCTCCCAGCAGGGCAAAGGAGGACTGCCGCACCTTCCGTCGTGAGCAATATTCAATTAAATGTAGACTAATCCGAACAGAACTTTGAAAACAAGGCCATACATATTTGAAGTATTTCAATTATTTTGTGTGAATTAGATGAAGTTGAATGATATTCTACCTGGTGATGTGATATCTAAGATGGATAACTTGAGTCCTTTGGGACATTATAATATATTAACAAGTATGTACAATGTACATAAAGTTTCCATGGTAAAACTATAAAACTACATACCATTCATTTTTTTATAATTTAATTATTTGATTATCAAAATAAACATGTAATTAACTTCTGCTTAATTTCTATTATTATTGTCACATATAATAAACAGGATGGCCAAAAATATGTCAACATATTTGTAGCCCGGTTTTTTTAACCAGGATTTGTTTGTGTGTATTGTACCGTGATATTTTATGTGAATTGAACCCCTGACTTTTTGATTGTAACTCTACAAAGTTTGTTGCAATATCTTCAGGGTTAAATATAACCAGAGCAGAGTACTCACCTCCGGCATTGGATCCTGCATGCACTGGTACAGCAGCTGCATCAGGTTGGAGTTGAGCACCAGGTTCTCAATGTGTCCGTCTAGACCCTCGGCGAGTCCGCTCAGGAGATCCAGCGCCACAATCATGAAGTCCTTATCGGGTGCCTCAAACTGCTCGGGGCTCTGGCTGTTGGCCTGCGCACAAACACACTCCTACTTCCGTACAATCAGGCCTTTACGGGGGACGCACAACACAACACACACAGGCACTACTAACTACTAATTCCATCACTGAACGAGTTAGAGTTAGCAAGGTAATCAACAGGTTCAGTAAGCTGAATGAAAGGAAAATAGCTTATACTTATTTATCGATGACCGAGCTCAAAACAGAATCTATCTACATACTTCATTGGCCAAGATATGTTCTGGGAAAAGAGGAAGTATAGCAAAATATTGTATATCGAATCATTCGTTTTCATGTAAACCCACACACATTCCATAACATATGTTCTAAATTAGAATTTTTTTTGTTGAAATGCATTTTCTGCTTTTATTTGATCTAATAAAAATAAAAAATAATTTTTTTAATTGCATTGGAACACGAAGAATTGCATGACACCATGCTATCTCTGTCATCACAAACAATGGGTCAAACGTTAGCTGTATATGTTCATTTTTTGCATTTCTTTGTTGCGATTAATTAAATACTCTTAAATGATAATACCTGCAACTCTGGACATTTGATGGCAACATGCTACACTGGAGCCCTCTAGTGGCCCGAGTTGTACAAATTGGTTGTTTTCATACATTTTAATAGATTTTCTATGAAATATATTCTTAAAAATTTATAGAAATCAAAAATTTGAAAAATAAATATTAGGTAACCTTACATATGATTTTACTTCATATTCTATTAGGATTGTGTTAACATTCAAAGCCTGGCTCCTCGCGCACTGTCTAAATTGTTTAGAAAGATAATAAAATATTTATTATAATAGTAATACAGTCTAGAAGCCTATAGCCGGGGCCGTTGGAGGCGTTAGTGTGACATGTTGCCAATATTTTAATGTCTATATTTGATTACACGCATAGCTTTGCCAGTATTACTATTGTATTGCTATTATAATAAATATTTTATTCTCTTTCGAAACAATTTAGACAGTGCGCAGACAGCAAGGCTTTAAATGTTAATACAATCCTAATAACCTCTTTCAACAATATATAAACATGAGCAAAAAGGGGATAAAATCAAATGTAGGTTACCTAATACTTATTTTTCGAATTTTCGATTTGTATAATTTATTAAGATCATATTTCACAGAAAATCTTTTAAAAATGTATGGAAAATCCAATTTTGCCAACTCGCACCGCTAGGGGCGCTGGTGTAGCATATGCCATCAAATGTGCGCATATTATTATACTTGTACAGTACTTGGATTAATGGCTCGAGAAACATTTGCCCTGTGTTCTTTAACAGGATTAATTTTAACTAGATTCTCTGTGTTAAAAAAAAACTTTGCTATTCACATGATTAATATTTATATTGTATTTAAACACACGGGGAAACTTGTCAATCATTAGAAGATATTTAAGAGGAAAAGCTGTTTCACATTCGGAAATGTGCAATGTTGGTTGTTGGGTTTTAGCGAGTATCGATAGCAGATACAAGGGCCTAGTGCACGCACACCTTTCATTGTCTGCAATTCGGTTATTAAAATAAACAATATGAACACTAGGCCTTTACAAGGTGTTTCTAACAGTTTTAAAAGACTAAGATATTGATTGGGTTAGAACTCATCATTTGATTGCATAACTTCTATGTTAGTAATATGGAATTATTTATTTATTCAGTGGCTGCCAATTGCCATTTCCAATGAAACATTTTTTTAAATAGAATAAAATTAGCAACTGGCAGTCACTCGTTGTAAGTTAAACAAACCGTAAACTCACAATATGCTGGCTCAGTGTCTGCTCTATGAGTGATACACATCTTCTGAAGACGGGTTCGCAGTATGGCAGGAATCCAGCTTGCAGGGCAGTGGCAACACTTGATAGACACTGTTGAAGAAAAGAAAAATTATTTTCGGCTTACAACTTCATTTGCATAATATGCATAGCTATGAAATAAGCTTAGTTCATGTATATTGTATGTTTTATATTTTCCAAGTGCTCAAAAAGAAAAAAAGTTGTGAAACAAAGGCAAAATCGGGTAGTAACTGCCAGTTTAAAGTAAGATTGTTAATTTTAGTTCACCTCAAGCAGCGGGAACAAGTCCTTATCCTCATCCTTCAGAACATTCCACTTCTGTATGAGCGGTGGCATCAGCATCTCAATATACTCCGGCTTGTTGAGGTGGTGCCCCACGGAGTCGGCCAGGGTGCCGATGGCATCGTACAGGATGAGCAGATTCTTGTGCTGGTACTTGGAGAAGGCGAACACCAGGGTTTCGAGGATATAGCCGAGGTAAGGCACCAGTTCTGTGCAGGCTTCCTCTTCCAGGGTGGCGAAAGCGGAGCAGGCTGCTTCTTGTACACGCTTGTTGCCGTCCAGGATGCGCTTCAAAAGCTGAGGAATACAAAATATTAAATTAATACGAAGGACTGAAGCAAATGGCGAGGGACAGCAGTCAGTGCTCAGTGGAGAGCATTTGTGGAGGAAACATAAAGAATCTGGAGTTGTTCTATTATTAACTGGACTATAATAAGGGTGGGGTGTTTTACCTCAGTCAGCAGGGGCTTGAGGAAGGAGTCATGTGGCTGGCTAACCACCCAGTGCGAATAGCGGGACAGGGTCCAGCAGGTGATGGCGCGCACCAGGGCCTTGGAGTCGGACAGGCGGCCCACGAGGTAGGGCACCAGCTCCGACAGGTGGGGCATCATGCCTGTCAGGCAGCCCTCTGCTACGGCACCCAGGACCAGGATGGCGCTCTCCTGCAAAAGAAATAACACACAATCAGTACTGGGGGTAATTTGCACACTTGTATTGTAGCTGGGGGAAGGCACACAGGCACTTCAGGCCATAGCCTTGTACTATCTCGCCCATGTTTCGCCTTATTCTTGTGAGACATCCGGTTCCTTTAATAAAGCTCATCAGGGTTGTAATTAGGTGATGTCTCCTGGTTTTACAATGCAGCTGCTGAGAAATCTGAACCTTCTTCAGGCACCATGATGGTGTTTTTTTTTAGAAATACAAATACAGTAAGACCCCTATTTTACGTTTTTCAAGGGACTGGAAAAAAAAACTTAAATGGAGGGAAAATGTAAATCGGGGGAAATGAAAAAAAACATTTTTTTTTTTTTTAAATAATCTTTGTTAATTTTTTTGGTTGAAAAAACCATACATATTTTTTTTTTTTTTTTTTAAAATCATGTAGGTAGATTAGTTGAGTATTGAAAAAAACATTTAATTTGTTTTTATTAAAAAATCATATTTGTTGAATTTTTTTGTATTGAAAAAATATTTCATATATTATTAAAAAAATCATGTAGATTAGTTTGTTTAATTTTTTTTTCTCTTATTCTTTTTCAATTGTATATATACATTTGAAAGTTTCGTTTTGAACGCCACAAATGTGACAACTACGCCGGCGCATTGTCATGTGCGCGTCCAATCACGGCACAGATAGCTAAAATTGAAAGTGGGCGGCCAATCACGGCACGACAGATAAACATGTGTCTTCTGCGCCGACTCATTGTCAAGCGCGCGTAAATCACACATTTTGAATATTTTCGACATAAATTGCGGGAAAAAAACATAAAAATCGGGTAATAAATGTACTAAAATACATCGGGACTGAAATAATAACACGTAATTGGCGGGAAAACGTTAAATCCGGGGACATAAAATACGGGTTTCACTGTATTCCCAGGTTACAAACAACCTGACAATATTTTAAAATATCCTACTACAGTCACAGTAAGCGGAAGATGTTGCTTGTGTCGTGATAGAGGACTCAGCCACTTTACACATTACAGCTATTGGAGGTTTCCACTCCTAACAGCTGTATGTGTCTCCTGCACTGGCAGTGTCTACGTCAGTTAGTAACATTTATTTTGTAAACAATGACTGCATTGCACTATTTATTGGCAAGGTTCCCCACTTTATCATACAAAGAATCCAACACACCACAACATCAATATACTTGTCATTTCTCGCAAGACTAGAAAATATTAATATAACTTTATTATTTACCTTTATAATCCACTCTTCGTGGAACAGGGTATCCTTTAGTATGGGAAAGAGAACCGGCAGAAGATCATTCCGGAACACATTGGCCAATACATCCAGGGCTGCTGCGGAGCACTTCCTTAGGTTCCAATCGGAGAGCGCACCCTCGTCCTCCATGCCACCCTCGGAATCAGAGTCTGAATCAGCACCATCTTCCCCTGCTTAAAATTAATATAAAAATCAATTACCGCATTTCCTGGGACTACTATCAAGAGTCACCTAAAATAAATTAAAGATTTCTATGACATTAAAGGCTAATAAGAAATTAAATACAAATAAATCAATAAAAATCATCAATTAACTTATTGAAGTGCCATAAGTCGTGAATAAAGACATAAAAGCCGGTAAAAATAGGGAGGATTTGTTTTTTTGTTTTATTTATTTTATTTTAGTTATTTGTACATTTAAGCTTACAAAATAACTAATTATAACTCTTATAATATTACATATATATAATGATAATTTAAAAACTAATGATTTTTTCTTGTTTAACTTAATGTGTTTTTTACAATCTATTTTAAATTTATTAATTGTTTCACTTTTGTTTGGGTCGGGCAGAGCATTATAGCATTTCATCCCTTTATAAAATATACTATTTTGCGTATTGGCTTTGTTCTTTTTCGGTAGCCTAATATCCTTACACGTTCTTGTATTATGTCTGTGAATATCCATGTTGTAAATAATTTTTTGGAGAAATATATTGGTAACAAGTTGTTTCTGATTTTATGTATAAAAATCAATGCGTTCAATGTCAGCATTTGTTTTACTGTTAGCCAATTTAATTCCTTTAACATTTTAGCTACTTTTGAATATCTATTTCGCTTTAATATTAGTCTCATTGATTAGTCTCATTGATGATTGAAGATGCCAAAGAATGAAATAGAAGTATGGAAAAATCGTTTTCCGTGACGGCCAAGGTGAGATTATTGTGAGACTTTGTTTACATACATATTATTAATTTCATATACACCGTAGAATCCTGAATCCATAGAGAAGAGAATAGATGTAGATATGTATGTATTTGAACGGTGGTGTTGGATGCGAATTGTCCCGGCAGCATATAGGATAAACAAATCAATCTTACAAGAGTTGAACATACCTACAGAATGGGTTCTGTCGGCAGTGGCATGCAGACTTTGTAAACATGGTAGGATGCAGTAGGAAAAGCAGAAAATTAAGTGATGAGCTGCCGGCTGTAGCCGATGTTGGTTGGGATTACCAAGCCACATCAAATATCCGCTTCATTTATGCATATGTAATACCAGCCAATTACTGAATGCATATGTACATCAAATTTTCATATTTTTTTCTGCCAAATAAACACATGACAATATTTTGAACATAGTATTATCATAATTTCATTAGAAAAGTTGTACTAATTACTACATTTGCTGGCATTACCGAAAGGCATGGCCTTTTAGACACTAATACAAACGCACACATGTAGGTTTTTTTGTGTAGAATAGAGTCAACAACATGTGTGCATCATTTTGCATACTTAGTTCCTGGCTATGACATCTTATAGTAGTGTGATCAGTGCGACCTGAGCGGCGCTGTGATTCATAGCCGATACTTAGCGGGTATTTTGAAAGAACAGATTAATTTCTTGCAATAATTTAAATATTTGTATGCGAGTAAGTTGCCTATATGAACAGCACACCTGTCTGTGGGTAACCACAAGACTATCTACCCTGTCTCCAAAGAACGAAGAAACGACCCTGCATGAGGTTGTGTACTTTCCAAAAATCCAGAGGACAAAAGAAGACAACATCGGAGATTTGTAAACTTGCATACATTTTAAATAACTCTTGCAATAAACATTTTATTCCGTGCTATAACAGTTGAAACGGCACACTATGTCAAGTAATAATATTTATGCATTTGCGATTAATGTTTATAAAGAAATATTTCATGACTGCAGCGAGTAAAAACATAATATTTATCACAAAACAAAGAACACTGTTTCAGTTTTCTATTTAACGACTACATAGTAAAATAAATGTTAGTGTTATCTTTGCAACTAGCAATGTCAAGCACAAAACAGGATAATGCCCGTCACACGCGACCTATATATAATATTAATATCAATGGGCGTGGCCTATCCCACAATATCGCTCGCCATTCAGTCGTCACAGACGGGTACTACAATATATAACACGTATGGGCGTAGACTAGTTGATATTCCTTGATCTGCTGGCGAAGCAATATTTAATCATTTGTCTGTCCCCCTCTCCTGCCAAACTGTGCCCCCCCCCTCACACCGCTCCGTGCACCCCTCCAACTCCTTCAGCCTTGCACGTATTCAATCATTGTCGTATATTATATCTTCCAGGTCCTTGCAAGCAACCCGAGTGACAGTGATTCCAGCGGCGAATTAGGTATGAATGACGATGGGGTGAATGTTACCAAAATCAGCATGGATGAATTAAATAATCGATTAAATGTATGAAGAATGGTAAGGCTGTTGGTTTCGACAATATGGCTGCTGAATACTTTAAAGACGATAGCCGTATAATTCTCACATGGTTATGCAAACTTTTTAACCAGTGTTTAGAGGAGACTTACACTTCATTAGATTAGAGAAGGGATATGATCATGCCTCTACACCAGGGCCGGCCAACCCGTGGCACCCTTATGTGTGGACCGCGACCATTAAAGTTCCTATAATTACACAAAGAACAAGAAAAAATGTATAGACTTTATGGTTGATATTCGGAATGGGTTATTACCACGCTTCCAGCTACCGGAGACAAAAAAGGAATCGGTTCCTTTTCCAGTTACTTTTGGAACCGGTTCCTGCTTGAAAACTAAAATACAACAAAAATATTAATAGAATGTTAATAACTGACATAAATCAGGAAAACTTGTTGAGGTGTGCAAGTTCAACTATCGAAATAGACTTAGAAAAAAGAAATTGAGATTATATTTGTTTTTGAAAAATTGATTGATTTATGAGACTTACTAATAATTTTGATTGTTAAAACTTAATTGTTCTTAAATTATAATGAATATAACGGGTTTTGTAAACATATGTTTTTGCAAATGTGTATATTATTGTATGTCTCTCTTTGTTCTTTTTCTTATTGTTGTTTATTTCTACTTAAGTTTGAAAATTTTATTTAGGTATCTTAATTACTTCTCTTTATTTTTGTACTGCACTGTACATGTGAACTTTATAATTTTTTTGTTTTCCCACTGAAATGTGTAAAATTTGTATTACCTTCCGCTTATGTTTGTAAATTCCCCCGTCCCAAAATAAGTTTTGTTACTCATCGATTGCTATGTAGATAGCAACATACATATAAAATAAATAACATATTTTTGTGAATAAATTAACCAATTATATCTTTATTGCCGTTCAAATACAGTTCTGACTGTAGCTGTTCATATTCAGAAAAGTCCAGTTTAAAGAGGCGCATTCTGACTCACAGTGGAGAAAAACCACCTTCTTGTTCCAACTGTAATTATTCATGTTCACAAAAGCCTAATTTAAACAGTTACATACTGACTTACAGTGGAGAAAACCCTTCTCGTGTCCTGACTGTAGGTAATCATATTAAAAAAAAAAAAACACCAGTTTAAAGAGGCACATGCTTACTCACAGTGAAGATAAACCACTCTCTTGTTCCAACTATTCATGTTCACAAAAATCTAATTTAAATAGTCATACACTGACTCACAGTAGAGAAAAGCCATTCTAGTGTCTGTGATTTGCAAGTAACAGTATATTAAAATTTATTCCCCAGTTGTGACTAGCTATATGAACAAAAAAACAGTAGACAGGTTAAAAAGTATTTAACCTGTCTGGCCCTTGGAAAAATTTAGGTCGTTAATACGGCCTGTGGTGCAATTTGGGTTGGCCAGGCCTTCTCTATACAAAGGTAAAGGGTCACATATGAAATATGGGAATAACAGGACTATTATAATACCAAAAACCTTTCTGTGCTTTTGTAGATCAACAAAAAGCATACGACCGAGTTCACAGAAAAAAGTTATGGAAGGTATTGTCCTAGTATGGAGTGAATATCAATCTTATTCAGGCAATCGCATCTCTGTACGAGGAAAACGTTGCATGTGTTAGGGTAAACGGTGATTTTACAGGGTGGTTTGACATCACAAAAGGTATTAAGCAAGGCTGCGTAATGTCGGCATTGTTATTCAATCTATATATGAAAAACATGGCACGACCAAGTGAATCAAATACTTGAATCGGGCCATGTCAGAAATCAGAATAACAGAAGAGAATATATGAGACGCTGTATGAATGTGAATGAAGCAAGAAGTGTATGCCAAGATGGAGTTGTTCGGTGGTCCCTACCTACCCCTACGGAAGAACAGCATTATGGTTAGTTAGATTAATGTAGATGCCCACAAATATTTTGATATTATAATTGTAATGTGTAAGATGCTTAAAACTTAATTAGCAAGCATTTTATTCTAACTCTCGTGTTTATAACAGAAAAGACAAATCACATTTTCAACATATGCACAATAAATCAGCATTTATATACTTGAAATTACTTTCTCCATTGCAAATATTTTAATACTTATCAAATTTTAGTAGGTACATTGTGTGTAGTACAGAGGTCTCCAAACTACGGCCCGCTAGCTCCACCAATCCGGCCCACGGTACTTTATTTTGATTACATTGTAAATTTTACGATGTAAGTAAATCTTACAAAAATAATATGAAATTGAACATTTTAACTGTTCTTACTGATATGAGATTCAAAACTACGGTATGTTGGTATGAGCTAGATAAGTCTTGGCCCTTGGGACTTAATGGAGGAGTTAATGTGGCCCTTAAGCTAAAAAGTTTGGAGACCCCTGGTGTAGTGTATCAATATATAGATAACATTTTCGACCATCACCATCAATAATTGCAAGGTTACCTTTATATTTATGTACCTATTAATATACACCTTAATTTACAACAGATTTATAAATCAACGAGTCCATGTAATAAATGGCAACCCGAGATATTGTCAATCGAACATGGATTACTAACACTAAGCATAGTTGACTGGTATGGCAGTTTTTTTATAAACGGAGTAACTTCCACGGATAGTCAGACTAGAGTTGCAACTCACCAGCGCCCTGCTTATTGTGCTTGGGCCTGTAGAAGCGCGGGCGAATGTCCTGATCACGATCGGGCACGTTGTCATCGTCATCGTCCACTCCGCCCTTCAATAGGATGACGTCAATCTCCGAGTAGCGCATGCCGCGCACCAACACAGGCAGCAGGCGCGCCAGATGTGGCTGCAGCACTTCGCGGCAAACATCCTGCTCGCCCAGCGACAGCCACCACTCGCACGCCTCCAGGGCTACGCCGTCGTCACCATCCTGAGTGCGCACCAGCATGTACTGCGGAAAAGGAACAAATTGTGATAACAATGGAAATAATGCACTTGTGACGGATGTTTAACCTCTTATTCCCTCCAATAATGCACTTGATGCTTGCAACCCTAAACCAACCCCAGTGAGGTGGATCGGTCCTCCCAGCTCATCTCGTAACCTAATAACATAATATACCGCCCAATAGCTAGGAGCTGGCTTATGAAATCCCAAACCTTAAATGGTTAATGGCTGAAGATGGCACTACCATATACTGAGTCGAAATAAGAAAACTAAATTATCAGACAAACTCTAGATGGAAACGATGGAGTTATTACATTTTTGTACCTGGTTGTGGCACTGAATTCACTCAATGATTGAATTGTACTTTTCAAAACAAGGTTCTCTCAATACTCAATACTAATACTAGGAAAATAACGTATTTAGGTAATAATCCTTTAACATGTTTAAAAAAATATCAATCTTTTTCTTTATTTCTACAGATAGGCAAAAAATACTAAACTGCAAATACATATAGTGACAACATTTCTGCATTTAATAAAGTTACTTTAGACTCTTTGGTGAGCAAAACTTGCTAAAGAAAAATGGTAATGCATGTATAAATAACGCCAGAGAAACCATGAAGGATGTGCACATAGAAAAAAAAATAAAAAATTATTGTTGTAATTGGACCTGAGCAGTAAACCAAACCGTAAAATATCTCATACTTATCCAATGAGAAAATCAAATATGCCTTGATAACACATACTCATACACGTAACAAAATAAAATTTAATTAAAAATCTAATACGTACTGATAAAAGATATTAAAAAATATAAACACGATGGCGCAACCTTGTTATTTGTGTAGTTCATAAATTGGTTAAATCACTGTAGTATCACTAGTAGCAATACATTAGATTAAATTCTGCTGAACCTTTGGAAAATGATTGCATTTGTGAACAAATTCATCCACAATGACACCGTTCCAAGAAAATGCTTGCTTCCTGTTTTTTCTTTGTATAGTTGCATATTTGTTGTATAATTTATAAAGATATTCAATAACATATTCAATTGGACATACCTCAATGATATTAGACATGTGTGGCATGAGCCTGTCAAGTCGAACTTCAAGGAGCATGACAAGGGCGTGGCAGACATTCTTCCGTACGTACACGTCTTCGTCCATGGATAGTCTGAACAGGTTCTGAAAAAATACAAACATGTGATAACCTCACTTTAACGGGGAGAGGGACGTCGGAGTTATTATTTATTAATTCAAAATAATGATAATATTATTGTGCAATACCATAAACATGGTGTTTTTAAAGAGAAAAATATTTATTACGTTTTTTTTATTTGCATGGGCTTAGCATTTATCAAATTATAGTCAGAAATATTACACATTTCTGACCGTTCTACGCATGTTTTACAAAAACATTTAAAAGGTTGAATATCCTTAAAAATTCTGTGAAGGTTTATCTGTAACATGTCGATAAGATAAATTTTAAAAAAAAGAACAGTGTGTAGTTTAATTTTTTCATGAACACTGGGTAACTTTAATGTTTTTTTTTTTTGTAATGCTGATTACAAATCTTTGGTTATGTTTATTTACAAAAACGCAACGAGAAAGGATTAAAAATACTTTTCTCCACTTTAAAAATCATATTCGTATTTTAAATATTTTGTAAAACATACAACGGGGCAGTCAGAAAAAGTAATATTTCTGATTATATTTTGATAAATACTAAACCTATGTAAATTTATAAAATATTTTTCTATTTAAAAACATTATGTATATCGTATTGCGTAATAATACTATCATTATTTTGAATGAATAAATAATAACTTTCCGACGTCTCTCCCCCTTAAATGTCATAAATCAAATAAACTGAACTATACAACAGTTAATAAATAGCTTCAAAGGAATGATTTTTTATAAATAATAAAAAGACTTAGCTTGTGTGTGTATTATCATATTTCACAGGTAAGCAACGTAATTATAAAAAAGATATCACATGAAACTGCTCAGAAAAACAATAGCCTAAAATTCATGTTTACATTCTGACTGCTCCGAATTAAACTACCCTAACACAAGTTAGAATGTCCGGGAAACCTTTATAAGTCAAATCTAATGATCATTATATGAATGGATGGTACTATTGCATGATGCTATTTAAACATAATGAATTAAATAATTTATTAGATTTGACAAATAAACATCATGGGAGGGTCATTCTTCAACGTTCTCTCCTGATTTTTTTTACATTAAGGGCGAAGACTCAAAGAAGGCGCTAAACGTCACTTTGCGGGTTGCTAACGTCAGAAATATAACAAATAATTTATCTGTAAATTCTATACAAGTAGTTAGGAAAATGTCTAAGGTTCCCAATGGCAACAATTCTTAAACTGTAATGCTTTCCATTCTATATGAAGTATGCACTGCAATTTGAAGAAAAACGCTTAAAGTGCCTTCACTGTTTTGTTAACTACACATATTACAAACATTTATAATAAAAATCCTTCAACAATCTCAGTTGAATGGGGGTTAAAAACCTATTGAGTTAATTGGAAATACTACAGAGTACCTATATTTCTTCTGTAATTAACTTAAAGTTTATGAAATATTTTATTTTATTGCGCCATACAAAATTGTATGAGAAAGAATTACTCCGCGCGCTGGTCAAAGAATTTCACGAGAGCGGTCATTCACGAGCTGACTCCAGAGGCGAGAGCACGTATGTTTTTGGTGACATTATTTTCTACGCGGTTACGAGATATTTAATTTGATTAGTACTAGGAACGCTGAGGAAACCGGTGTTATTCGATCAACCGGCCAGGGGGTAAGCAAAAATTAAATCATTATTATTCTCCAAATAAATAAATTAAATCGTCTCTAAATAAATTGTTTGCTTTTTAGTTATTCCAAATGGGACAAAATAAAGGCAGACATGCGTATAATGTACAAAATAAGAGACCTATTTCCTGGAAGAAAAAATAACGACTATTATTAAAATACATGTTTTCAGGGGACGCTTCGAACTTCTAGAATTTTTGAACGTTTTCTGTCAAAGCGGGTACAATGGAGTTTGGGGGCACGCTGAACTCGAATCTTATGTCAAAATGCATAATTTCGGCGGCAATTTTGAATTTTTTAGTTCTCTACCGATCTTGTTCAAAATCGGGATTAGGGTGTTTGGAGGTACACTGATCTCGAATTTAACTTTTTTTTATAAAAAACTTCGCAATCTGCTATATTGCATAATACGATTTTTGATAAATTTCTATAAGATGTGTAATTCCAATCCTCTAATCCTGTAACAAGTGTTCCAAAAACCATGAAAATAACTCCCATGTCGAAAAACTGTGCTTATAAGTATTACAGAGAAGGTGGTCCGCGTTACCCAATCCTATGACATTTCTGCAGTAAAATAAAGGATTGTGCTGTGAAGAAATAAACACATAAATAGTAACAATTTTTTTTGTAAAAGGTGGTCACTATGCATGGGTACTGTTAACACATTGTAATCGGATCACGTATTGATACGTGTTTAGCAAATTAATGCTAGAGAGCGGAACACGTATTTATACGTTTTTGATAGATTGTTAGTGGAGCGCGGGTCACGTTAAAATACGGGTTCCAATATACTTGAGTTTTCGCTATATAGCGTCTGTAGGGTTGTAGCCATGCAGGTAAAAACCTTTTGAGAACAATAGATGGGGTGTACGGTGGGTACCGAGGTAGTGTTATTCATCACAAAAATAGTCGAAGATAACGGTACATATAACGGTCTACATGCAACACTAAGACAAAGAATAATAATTTTTTTTAGTTTATTTCACTACTCTTTGGTGGTCGGACGTTGCTAAAAGCTAAATATCGAGTACATAGATATTATATATATATTACGTACATATTTACATTTTATTTTAGTGTTTAAAAGTATAAATACTATATCGGACCACTTGTCGTCTATATTGACTGTAAATAGGGGTGGGTCTTCTCGGCAGGCTGCTAGGTATGTGGACTCTAGGTATATGATACAGGATATATCTGTAATTTTGAGATTTACGCTGCGCAAGGACTACGATTGATTGAAACAATCCAAACTGTAGTTTCGCCATATACTGATGTCTGGCACCATTTGTATATGGATAACTATTATAATAGTGTCGACAATACTGTTGCGCTTTTACAAAAGAAAATAAGGGTTTGTGGAACCATTAGAAAAAATAGAGGCTTACCTGAATGCCTAAAAAAACGGATTTACAGAGAGGAGATACAATATTCCGTCGGAAAAATGATATATTGTTACAAGTTTGGAAATCCAAGAAAGAGGTATCTCTCATATCTTCTATTCATTCTGCAGAAATGAAGGAGAGCCATAATGTCGACCGAATGACGCGACAAAAGATTATCAAGCCAAATGCCCTTATTGATTACAATAAGTATATGAAAGGCGTCGATCGTGCCGATCAATATTTATCGTATTACAATATTTTGAGAAAAACCACGAAATGGACAAAACGTGTGGCAATGTATATGATAAATTGTGCCTTATTCAATTCTTTTGTTGTATACAACTCCATTACAACTAAAAAGATTAAATATAAAAGATTTTTATATGACATTGCCTTCGAATGGACTTCCGATTCGATTCATGAAGAAGTTATTTCTGAAGATCCAGGGCCATCGACATCTTCGTGGAAAAGGGCTCCTTCTCGTGACCCTCCTGGAAGGCTTTCCATGGACATGCGCAAACATGTGATAGCCAAAATTGAAAGCAAGGGAAAGAAGAAATTTGTTCAAAGGCAATGTCGTGTCTGTTCAGCGCGCAAGGTGCGTAGTGAAACATGCTTCATATGCAAATTTTGTGAAGTTTCCCTACACAGGGGCAAATGTTTTGAAAGATATCACACCCTAAAACAATACTAATTTTTATTTTACATTTAGAAATAATTTTTGTGTATAATTTGTAAAATAAAGGATGTTATGTAAAAAAAAAGGTCTTTGAAACCTTTCGACGTGGTTATTCTTACCGCAAGAGGAAACCCTCTTGAGGTAACCATCCATTTATCTGCTTCAAAGCCCTCCGAGCCGTTGGAGTTTGTGTGCCTTTTCAAACAAAAAGCTATCATGGACCGTACTGTCATCCGCGTAACAATGAATTGGTGCACACTTGATCAATTTGAGTTAGTTAGTGGTTAGGTCAGTTCAGATCTAGTGTAGTTTACCTTAGTAAAAAAAAAAAAAAAAACAAAGACAAAGAAACGAGCTTCGAAAACAGATTCTTTACTAAAAGCTTTAAAAGTTTAAAGAAAAAATCAAATTAAGAAAAAATTACGTCATCAAAAACATCAATACTTGGGATGTATAACAGTGCCCATCTCTATAAATGAATTGCAATGCTTACCTCTATGAATGAGTCAACATGCACCATCAGTGCCTGAGTTCGGCTGACAATGAACGGGTTGACACAGGCGATGGCGTGCGAGCGTATCTTCGGGCTGGAGTGCTGGAAAAACTGCAGGAACTTGGGAATCAAGACATTCACCGGCCGCTGCAGAGCGTCGCTGTCCAGCAACTCTGCCGAGTCCTCGCAGATCTTCTGCAGT
Organism: Halesus radiatus; assembly: GCA_022606495.2. Lineage (NCBI taxonomy): Eukaryota > Metazoa > Arthropoda > Insecta > Trichoptera > Limnephilidae > Halesus > Halesus radiatus. Next base: position 73,531 of record JAHDVE020009225.1, on the reverse strand, counting down.
GCACTGAATGCTCCCTACGCAAGGTCAAACAGGCATTTAAATACTTACATGTACATTTTGAGGTGTTGGTCACTTTTTTTAAAATTAACTAGTATCAATAATAAAGAAGGATAAATAGCATAACACATAACTGTGTGTTATCTGAAGTGACCTGCCAGATAAGCACTTTTTCTACATCTGTTTGTACAAAATTAGATAGAGCCAAGGAAGTCATATTGATACAGCGCCCTTGAGGTAATTTTTCACAAAATCAGCGCTATACAAACTATCCCACTATTATTAATATTGGAAAATTATATAATCATACTATAACAATGTTGAATTGATTAGACAATTACAATAAAAATAAATTTATTAATCATATTTAATAAGTTGAATGACCTTTCAATATTGTATATTTTATAGTTACATTTGCAAATCAACAATGTTTTGTTTATAGATTTGATTGAGATAAAGAATCAACCTCTTAGTCACTGCTCACTAACTGATAATGGAGCAATCGTCATCGTTGATTGAGTAACCTGAAAATAACAAGAAATGTTTACCTCGCAAACATTGTAGTCCTGTGAGTCCAGCATTTGACAAAGGGCAGGGAGAAGTTCTGGCCATGCTGTCAGGTCGCCTTTGGAGGCTATCGTCGTGATGAGGATACCGACCGTAGCGCGGATCAGGGGAGACGGATCCCCAACTGCAGACAGGCATTCCCGTTTGATAAACTCCGACACCTCTGGCAGAAACCTATTATAATGTGCAGTCACGTTGTTCTTCAGGATTAATCCGCTCAAGGATCGGGTCGGTTCATCTTCTGACAGAAGTTTCGTCAATACAAATATCAAATAGTTGTTGAAGTCCGGGAATTTGTTTAGTTCTTCGAGTTTCTGAACATGTTGTTAAGGAAATGTATGACAGTTATAATGCCGTGTTCGAAAAATCGATTTTTATCGGTTTCAAGAACACAGCAATTACATGCGTTTTCGGGATGGCTTGGGCGTAGTTAGCATGAAAAATAAAATATTGGTGTACAATGCTACAAATGGGATGATAAATTCAATTATAGTACATCTAAAACACGTTAAAAATATAAATTTTCCGAAAATGCCGTCAGACTTGCGAAAGGATACAACTTGTACAGCTCTCTGTATCGCCGTTTCTGAAGATTGGGATTCTTTGAGAAGTGTTAATATTTGCCTCAAACCTTCGGGCTGCGGCTTCCACTCCATTTTCATAGTTATTTTCCACAATTATATTTGTACGATTCACGGCCCCTCACTGAAACAACCATGCCAAAATCTACGAAGGCTGGATTTGGGTGTGGCAAGCCGCAAATATATTTTCCCAATAAAAATTGCAAAACAGGGTAGGTTGTTACACAAAATGGATGCGCGCGCGTCCATCGTTTTTTTTTGTTTTGCAAAAAAGAGCAGCGAGATGCACCATCATTGTAAGATCGATTGATTGTATTCCAGACAGATTACTAAAGAGATGTAATATGCTTTTAAAATTCGCGTGGTAGCAGTGATGCACAACCTTTTTAACAGAAGGGCCAATTATTTACCAATGTTCAAGTGATTCACGGGCCACACAAGACAGGAATTGTTAATTTCGTGGCAGAGGGGTTTCAAATTAATAAAAAAGAAAGGAAAACTCACAAATTACTCATCATTTTTTAATATTCATCATTAAAATATTGTTAGATATTTTTTTGTTAAGTTTTTCTATTTTTCGTGCACATTTTGGGCAATTCAAATTAATAAGCAGTATTTTAAGGATGTAAGAAAATAACCATGATTTTAGAATCCAAATAAAGAAAACCTACAATAATAATAGTACATTATATTATTTTACAGGCTAAGCTTGAAAATTGTGAATCAAAGTTAAGGCTGCACCCGAGCACTTCGTTTTCCCCATTATTTTAGTTGGATATTCACAGAATCTAAAAATCTCCTTTAGTAACAATAAAATAACCTTCACATCAACACTAACGGTAATAGATGTAAAAGTCAATGCTGATAATTCTATCTAATAATGTTACAGACAACCCCAAAAGTTAGACACAACCACTGAATATACAATCCCTAGAAGTGTGACCTATACCGATTTGAATGAAAGCTGATGTCACCGAGTTATATAAGACCTTTAGACTCCTGGGTCCAATGAAATTGATTATCTGCTCAAGAAATGTTTTAATATTTGAAAAATTTTGACAAATTTCAGCAGAAGTAAGGAAAAATTGAGCTTACTTCAGGCACACGGACATACGACTAACACTTCTATCAGTTTATCTCTTCAGTGAGCACATCGAACTCTTTTAAAAAAAATCAGTCTTCTAAAGGTTGATTAGAAATGTATTATTTCTTAAGAACAATAAAAAAAAAACTTGAAATTAAAATACATTCCCTCTATTCTTTTTATGGATGTTCATTAAACCTTTCCCTTTTGTTGCATTTATTACTTAAATAAAGCATTTTATTAATAGTACACACACGTACATAAGTAAAATATTATGTATAAGTGCTGAAAATGAGAAAAAACATCACTGCCGGCAGACAGTCGTCTAATACTGACTACTGCACACAGTGGCACAGCGAGTGAAACCTCACACCACTCAGAAAGTTAGCAATGCACGCGCACATATGTATACATTGACACATTTTTTCCTGAATTTTCAACAAAACACTTGGTTTCTATATTGCATTCGATATATATGTATATATATTGTAATTACTTAATACAATACACAAATGTATTGTGGAAGAATATCTAAAATATGAACTCTGTGTTTAGTATATTTACAGAGATATTAACTTGAATTAATTAATTAATCGAAACACAGTTAACAGCACCGACAAGAAAAGGTTAACATCTATGTATGTATGTCATTCAAAATGCTTGTTTGTGTGTACCAATATCATACTTTTCATTCGATAAAACTATTCACATTTATTTATCACATTTTTAAATCAGGCACATTACAGTTTCATTTTACATAAAATGGTAAATAAAAATAATTTTACAAGCTCTGTCGAAAAATTTCTAAAAAAAAAGAATCGGTGGATACATTTAAAATTTAACACAAATATTCTTTTGGTATAAATCATTTGATCATTGTGTTGCAAGTATATATTCATTTAATTCTAAGGTTATCATTTATTGATTTAAATTGTATGTATAAAATTGCACAAGCATAAGCAAAAATGGACAGTTTAATTAATTAATCATATACATTATGGGTAAATTTATATCGGAATGAGAGATAATTTGGTCAGAGCAATAGATTCGAGATAAGTCTTTTTGATTAATAAAATTAAAGCGAATTAAATTTAATCATTTGTCTTAAAATCGACACAACACAAAAGACACAGTTTTTCGTATTACGTAAATAAATAAATGTTGCGCAAAATAAAAATTATTAGTTTTCAAAATAAACCTATTTATTGATAAATTTAAATCTAGAAGTAGTTAATCTATTCGAAGAGAGGACTGTCCAAAGGAACCCACAGTTCCACGGCTGCGTCACATGTTCCAACAGCCAAAACATCATTCTCGTAATCCAACTGAAAAATATAATGGTGACAATTAATTTATAACCTAATCGTTTCAAAAAGTCGGGAGAATAAATGACGCCCAAATGGATGGAAAAAGTAGCGAGGAAAGCTCCAAGAAGACATGGAACAATTGACTTATGGAACGTAAATAATATTTTATCATAGAACACATCTCAATATATACCACACTATTTTTATCTTTTTATAAAATAGCTAAATTACGATGTGATATTATTTAAAAAAAAAAACTACATAAATCAATGTACTTTGAAATCATTTTTGAATATACTAAAAAAAACTGGTTAACACATTGATTGTCGACCTAAAAAGCTTGATTTAACCCTTTAGGTGCCACCGAACGACATATCGTTCCGATACATTATTGTACTTGAGTGCCACAGAACGATATATAGCTCGAGCCATAAAATTCGTCACGCGTTACGCACGGTTCTAAAATTACGTCACATTATTAAAAAAATATATATATATATATATTCATGGATTATCGACACTTCTCCAGCATTTTTAAAAAATACATGTGGCGCCTAAAGGGTTAATGAGTTAATTATATAATTAAATTATGTTTTAATGTGCTTAAATAACTTTGTATAGTGTATCTTTAAGTTTTAATATTATCTAAGTAGGTTTTACATAATGTAAATATTTATCAAGCGGTATCGCGTGATCGGCCATACATGACACAATTATTGTCCACAGCTCATACAAATCTATCAGGAAGAAACATGCGATAACACGTGTTCGGCCATCGGCTGACGCACCGGATTACGCATATACGCGTGATCGGAAATCGACATGTTAATGAATGAACTAAAAATAATATACAATAAAAATGTGTTTTAACTAAGCCAATTGAAAAACATTTTTTTTTAATCATTTTTTTTTTATACCACAGCTCCCAGAGTCCCAGCTGCTTCTAACCGTCTGGAGCCAGCGAGACTATGGCATCCCCAATTGGGGCATGTTTGTGAGGCTGAAGGTATTGGGGGAGGGGATTTATTATCGATTTTACCAACGTATATAAAGAGCTGCTACAAAATTCAATCTAGGGCCAAAGTCTGTGATGTCCTTGATTTTCGCCTGTATAAGTTAAGAAAAATCAGAGAGTTTGTAAGATATGTTATGTTCATATTAGAATACATGTAACCAATGTATATGTGTTCTATTTTATGTTAAATAAATAAATTACGGAAAACCTGTTACAACTTTATTTTTTTTAGAAATACACTATTCAGGCTTACAAAAATATACTTTAAAAAATACATATATACTTTCATATTTCTTTGTTGAACTTTTTTATGAGGGACGGAGTAAAAATAATTTCTCTGAATATAAATACATAGCTATTCTGGAAAATCTACTTATACTATAAACCAGTGGCGTGTTTTTCATGTTTGAATGCGAATTGTGTATTGAATATTTGAAATTGGCCATTTTAATATCATCATCCGCTGATTGTTATGGCCAACCGAATAAATGAGCATACAAGTTACTTACCAAATTCCTAGAAAAATTACAAACAGTTTGATCAAAAATTTGTCGCATTTTTCTTATAGTGTTTCCTTATGGTAGGCACAGATTTTCAGCCTTTATGGACTGCACGCCACTGCTAATAACATAACATTTTGGTACTTATATAGATATGTAAATACGTTATTTGATTTACAAAAACATTGTTTTGTAAAACATAAGTGAGTTTTTACGCTTGGTGCACAGAATGTATTTTATGCCTGGCACACGAGAGGTTAAGTGAAATAAATACATACTTAAATGATCAGGTCATGGAAGTCAGTATAACAGAATACTTGTTAGAGACAATGCACAAATGAGAACGAAGCCAGAATGGCTATCTGCCTACCATTGTGGTGAATGGCATGATGATAAGTTAGATAACATAGACTGAATTTGCATAATTTCTAAAAGTATACATAAAATAAATCCAAAGTAGAGATAAAGTCTAGTTTAACCCATAATTATTATTGAAGGAAAAGTTTTAAACTTACCCCTGTAAGGCTGGCAGTAGACGAGACAATAGTAGCAACCTGAGTGGGGGGGAACGACGGATTCATGATATTGATGTTCCCCCCTTCCGAACACGCAAACAGACCGGCAGGACTCAGGGCAAGACCTGTCACTTTACTTCCCTTCCCGGCCGGCCACAGACAAGTGGACGATAGCTTCTGCAAAGTCCTCATATCAAACAGATGCAGATTGCCGTGGGTATCGCCGGCGTACAGCGCATGTGGACAGAAATCATTATTCGCCGCCAACGACAGAGCGTATGGCATATTCGGCGCGACGTGATTCAGATGCTTCCTACGTCGTAATAGGCCGGCTCTCATGTCGAACGCGGCCAGGTGTCGATCCTCAGAGGTAGTGTACAGCATGTGACTACCCGGTTTGGGATGGGTAATGTCCAGGACTGACTTCTTATGGACTCTGTGAGTCGCCACGGGCGCATTTCCCACTCTGGTGTCTAGTATTACAATGTTTGGAGAAAATAATCCAGCAACGGCGACATTCTCATCGATGCAAGTTATGCACAGCACAGAGAGAGCACATCTAAAACAATTCAATGTTCTAATATTAATAACTTTTAAAGTTGTTTACTTTACTTTATTTAATTATTGTATTTTATGTAAATAAACAGAGAGGGCAGACCTACAACCACCAATAACATGCTCTATACAGCGAGGCCATTTCCCCCTTTCAACAGTTCTCTGATAATTGAAGCAATTAACACACCTATGCCATTTTCCAGATTACCAGATCCCAGGTGCTGACAACTAAGCGTCGTAAGATTCGGCACTATGCTATGAGACTCATTTAGCATATCTCCTGTATTATGTCTAGTCAAATTCGCATCAAGTACTAGCCACTCTTTGTAGCTCCTAAAGTGAAAAGATGGTTGTGGAATTGATTTGAGTAGGTATTAAAAATGATTATCTTAATTGTGGAGTTTGCTGGTTTCATGAAATTTGCACAACCATCGCTATTTTTTTAGGTCAATGAAACTATTTTAAGTATGCAAAGCCATTTCCATTATGAGCTATGGAACATTGAGATATTCAATAACTGTAAAAAAAAGCAAGATGCCATATTGTTTGTTCCATATCAGCACCTTAATTAGAAAATTACTTAAGTCCATTTTGGCAACTTTATAGGAGAAACAAGAAACTGTTTATTTTAAACTAGATTGAATTTTAAAATTTTAAGACACACTTTGAAACTACTTGCATAATAAACGCATGCAATAAAATTTTGTTTTGTTATAAGAAAAAATGTTATGTTACAATATTTTAAACTGTTTTTATTTAAAGTATTGAATTCAATATCAAAGTTATGAATCCCAAATAAATCGAAATTGAAGCTATTATACCACCATAACCTAAATAATTTATTGAACCAATAATATTCTTAAGTTTCTTATTGAACTAATAAATAAGAAGATCTTTGTTTACACCACTGTTTTTAATATATAAATATCTACATGTTTCAGAAGCAAAGCTACCTTCATCGGGATTAGCAATATATATAGTTAATATTAATTCTTACTAATCAATTTTTTTTTTTTTCATTTTACTTCTTTTACTAACTTATCGTTATCTTACAGATGAAGTGTTAGTAGTAATATGTATTTCGAAAAATGTTAAAAGGAATTCAAATCTCAATTTGTGAAAAAATGAACTTACGTAAATTACTAATTAAGGTGATGATATGGTTTAATAGTTTAATAAGATTCACTCCTGCCTTTGCTTAAATAGACCCTCCACACAGCATCACCAAGGATGACATAGGCCTTAAGAGAAACCTCAGGGTCTCCTGTGAAAAGTAAATATAAAAAAATAGTATCTGAATCTTTGAGAAGCCAGTTAGCATAAATATTTCCTTACTTAAAGCTGTTGATCTCTGCAAATTCGGCGTTCAGGTCCCAGGTCTTGACGTGACTGTCCCAGGAGGCAGAGAACACGCGGCTGGAGGTGGTGGAGGGGGTGGCGAGTGCCCACACCCAGCCGTCGTGGGCCGAGGGCTTTAGCAGCGGCTTCACGTTATCCTCGTCCTGTACGGAGTCCCTCACATTCCACAAGGCCAAGGCTCGGTCTCTACTGCCAGAAATGCAAAAGCTTCCTTCCTGGAACATATATTTTTTGTACCAAAAACACAACAGTGATAAAACAGAACATTGGGAAAAAAATGGTGATCATAAGAAAGGATGAAAAAAAAAACCTAAAAAAATTGGAAACCAATTATGAAATTCCAATCCCGTGCGGGCACTGGTCTTATGCCATGTTTGAAATTCCTGCACCAGTGTATGTTAATACAAGTTGATTCGGTCTTAAGTGGTTAATATAAGTTGCTAACATAGATTCTCAAATACTAGGGCTTATGGTGATTGATTTTGGAGAAATAACGTTCTCTTTGAACCAACATTTTAGACAGACTTGCAGTGTCTAGTGTGAAAATGAGATATGTGTGGAAACAGCTTGCTGTGAAACTAAAATTGGCGTTAATATAATATAAATAAAATGTCTGGTTGGCTGAGTTGGCATCGCGTCTGAATCCCACCCAGGCGTTGTGAGTTCAATTCCTTGGCTGGCTAAGTCCTCCATCATAACACAACATTTTTCGCTTGCTGTGATGATAGTAGGAGATTTTAAAATATTTTCAGGTTATTCATAGCCCAAAAATGTTTGTCAACCTTATAAAAATTTTTAAAAAACTTACTTTTAAAAGCAAAATACCATCAACGGCAGCGTAATGCGCACTTTTCAATGCCACATGTTTCATGGTGGTTTTCTCGTCTCTCCACATGGAATAGAGCCTCTCGATGTGGGCGCATTCCTCGTCCCACTTAAAATGCTCCGTGGGGCAGTTAATGGGGGGGTACTTGTTGTGCTGGAGCCTCTTGTTGACCCAGAACCTCCAGAGGGAGTCATCGGCCAGGATGCCCTCGAACCTCACGCAGACCCGGCTCAGGGTGTGGCTGACGAAACCAGGCTCCAGGTAGCCGCATATTTCTAAAAATAACTACAACGGGAAAAACAGACTATTTAGATCTGGTCACTTGACAATCAATTAACAGTCAATGCGATGTGCGCTAGTGACTAACCTTTTAGAGAATTTATTTTTTTTATTAAAAAATTTATTCTTAATGAGGTTGTCTCATACATATTTATTTTTTTTATTAAAAAATCTGTTCTAAATGAGGTTGTCTCACACATTTTTTTTTTTTTTTTTAAATCTATTCTAAATGAGGTTGTCTCACACATATTTTTTTTTTATTAAAAAATCTATTTTAAATGAGGTTGTCTCACACATATTTAGTTTTTTTGAAAATGTAATATATTTAAAGAGTTAATATTGATTTATCGAAGAAAGCAATCGCTTTGTGGCCTGACATTATAATTTAAATGAAAAATGTTTTTGTTTTAAGCCACTTTATTTTATTTATATATACGTTTTTGTTTTAAGACACTTTATTTTAATACACTATAAACTGAGTTTATAGTGTTTTAAAATAAAATGTCCTAACAACTGGAAAGGTTAGTCACGTTTTTGTGTGTTCTTCGATTTTTTACTTTTGAAAAAAATGGATCAAAGAATATGTATTAAATTTTGCATTCAAAATGGAGTGCTCCAACGCACTTAACATGTTGACTGTGGCATTCGGCGAGTCTACTTTGTCTCAAAAAAGTGTTTATAAGTGGTACAAGCGCTTTACAGAAGGCCGAGAAGATGTTAATGACGATGAGCGTCCTGGAGTTGCAACCACGTCAACAAACGAAGAAAACATCGAAACAGTGAAGAAAATGGTTTTGGAAAATCGTCGAATCACTATTAGGGAAGTTGCAGAGGATGTTGACATATCAATCGGCTCATGCCATGCAATTTTCTCGGATGTTTTGGGCATGAAACGTGTGGCAGCGAAGTTTGTTCCGAAATTGCTAAATTTTGAGCAAAAGCAACTTAGCATTAGTATCGCTCAGGAGTTGTTGAATGACGTCAACGACGATCTAGATTTGCTCAAAAGGGTCATAACTGGTGATGAAATGTGGGTATATGGGTTATGATGTCGAAACCAAGGCCCAATCATCCCAATGGAAGCGGCCAGAAGAGTCAAGACTGAAAAAAGCACGCCAAGTTCAATCAAATGTGAAGGTTTTGCTCACTGTTTTCTTCGATTACAATGGCGTGGTGCATCATGAATTCTTGCCAACAGGTCGTACGGTTAATAAGGAATACTACAACTTGCATAAGTGCGTTATATCTGAGGGGGATCTTCAATATAATACATTATTACAATTCAATCTAAACTATGAAATAAACTGTATCACAAACCTCTATTGGAATATTTTCCAAAGTTGGCTCAGTCAAATAGCCTAACTTTTCACAATCCGATAAATCATTATTATTGTCTACGATGGGTTCATCCGGACAATCTGCATCACTCAGTTTGGAAGCCATGTTTATTGTTTAAATTGCAGATGTCTGTAACAATCGAAATGGGAAATGATATTAGTTGGGAGGTATAATCAAAACAAAGGAATGATGTCATGTATATTATATAGGTTATACATTTTATAAGACTATTGGAACATGGATTTTTTTAACAAAACCTCAACAAATAAGATGAGATATAATATAAGAACGTATATTTGTGCAAATTGACCATGAAATAATTGAACAAAAAGAAAAAAAACATAATAATGGTGAAATATTATTACTGAAAGTGAAAACAAAACAAAAGCGAAATTGTAAAGGCGTGTTTAGATCACGTAAATATAAATTACATGGTTAAATCTGTAAGTGAGAATTCAAGTAATATATTAATATTCAAACCTCTTACTTTCTTGAAAACGAAAACATCAATATAGCAAGTTGCGATAATATTGTAGTTTAGACAGACGGTGATAATTATTCCATTTCGAAGACAAACGTGAAGGTGGAAAATTGGGGAATCAACTATTGCAATTTAATTATTAAATTTTTATATTCCGTTGTGAACTGACCGGCCAGTTTCACGAAGAATAATTTACCCAATTTAGCACCATTTCGGGTAACGGTAAAAAACGTCAAATCACCAGCTGTTTTTGGTAAACATATTTATGTTGTAGAAAAGAATGAGCCATAGACAATAAAAAGTACCTACTACCAATATTTGTAGCTATAGCTCCAACAACATTTTGTCTCACCATAAATAATGACGTCAAATTTATTTTAGAGTAACTTTTTTTGTTTTTGTAAATTAGGCCACCATGTCACATTGCACACAAAGTACTATAATTGCCATTATCTATATTTAATCATTTCTTGGTTAATATAAACACGTGTCTTCTAAAAATTTTGTAGGTAGGTATATTGTTTTTTTTTCTACTATGTCCACTACTATTGATAAAAAAGGCGTGTTTAAAAGTCCATTTGCGATACATGTAATAAAATGTATATGAATCCGACAAAAAAAAGTTTTTTAGCTCGCCTAGAAAGTTGCTAGATATGAGATACGCCTGTTTGTGTTGTGGGCGACGAATTGTTCAACATCATCGATGTAGTAATATCATCAATTGTCAGATTGAAATGCTTCTCTTTGCGAACGGCCAAAAAAGGAAACAACGAGCAAACGAACTATGCATTTAATAAATCATGTGATTTTTTTGTATCCGCAATAAAATTTACTAAATACAATAACTTTTTTAAATCATTGAAGATAATATTTACAAATCTCAAATGAAATATGAAACAGAAAAGACGCAGATAATAAAAAGGGGTCTATCTGGGACTACTGGTCCACCAGATAGACCGAGAGGTCCTTGGTTCGAGTCCCAGATGCGACCGTTATCTTTTTATTTTCTATCTCATATTTCATTTGAGTTTTGCTATTTTTATCTTCAATTAATAAAAAACGTTGCAATAAGATTAACTGGCTTCAATAAGTTATTCCAATACAAAATATCTCTCACCAAAAGCATTAAACCCTTTGTAATTCCCATATACAGTCAACGGTGTAGACAGCGACACCATTTAATAAAAATATATTTTATGCGGAAAAGTCACTGGTTTATGAAACTCAGTAATTGTTTTTTTTTCGGTAAGCACGCAGTAGGTATATTAAAAATGTTTATATATATAATTGTTTGTTTCCCAAATAAATAATAATAATGATGACTTTGTTTCAGCTGAATAAAGCGGTGAGTGTAATACTCTGTCTGCCATATAAAATAATACATCTAAAAAAATTACATGAAGTGGAAATAGAATATTAAAAAAATAAATAAAAGGGTAAACATATTTAGAACTTATGTAACGTAAATACTGACCCCGAGTCTATGATTGGGATAATTGTCTACGGAAGAGATTGGTGAGAGGATGTCTATGGGAGACGGCGGACGGAAGGGAGCAACTCAACATGGCGGGCGACATAACCTGACTGGAGCGGTCGTGATCGACGTGTGTTTTTTGGGAGAGATTATGTATTTGATTTTCTATTTTGTTTGACGTCGGAGGGCGTCTACTGAATTTGCCCGAAGTGGGTGTGTTTTTTGTTTTATTGATTGATCGATGGCCGGATTGTGAGGCGATGAAGCCAAACCGCGCGTGCCTGCTGCTGTGGTGAAAATCTCGGAAGAAGTGATGAGCGGACCAAAAAGGACATAAGGTAGCATCTGCATATTCCATTGTCTGGACCCCACGGAAGAGGCTATGGCGGATGGCGCTTCAGAAGAGTCGTCCTAGACTTCTTTTTGGAGATTACTACGATCGGTGAGCATCTGGACCTGGAGAGGCCTTCCATGATGCTGAGGAGAGGAGTCGGACCATGAGAGCCATCAATTATTGTTTGAACCTTTTCGTGTTGGGATCAATCCTTCTCTTTACTCTTTTCTTTGCTAAACCATGATAGACGTGGTTATAGAATCATTAAATTTATGTTCTTTCCTTATACAAGGGTTTTATTTACTGTATAAATCAATACATCCCACTTCCCTGTGCTTCACCATCATTCTCACCCACGAATCTTGAGATGAGAGAACATTAGCCGTCGTATCATTTTTACGCTACATTTTGGCGCCTCAACGTTTTTTGTGAATAATATTTAAGATATTATGGACACGGACTCGAGAATTGATGGGTGAAGTTCGTGTGGTGTGATGTATGGATTGATACAGAAATATTATTAATTATATCATAATATTGTTTATGTATATGTGTGCATACATGAGGTCAGCGATCACGCCATTAGAAGGTTGGTAAATATTAATTGTCGTAATTTTTGGCATATTTGTGACATTGTTATTCCTGAAAGAAACGGTAATTATTTTTGCGACACAGGCATTTCCTGGCGTCGGTAACTAAAACTAATGCAAATAAATTTAAATAAATGAAATTAAAATGATTCATGATTTTGACAATAGATGGTGTTGCGTGTACACGATTGTTTGCGTCTCGGATAATTTATAAATACTTATAAGTAATTTAATGCTGTTTACAATGGAGTTCAATAACATAAACAGCTATTCGAAAAAGGAATTGTATCCGCTATTTAAAAAAAAAAAAAAAAAGAGATAGTACGCGTCTCTTAAAGATGAAGATGACAGTGTGGTTGCATGTGGGACTACCAATCCTTCATGTCGCTCCACTTGTTTCTTTAAAGGTGTTGTTGTGGTCACATGTACTGGAGTTTGGTACCTTCAATACAGGTGCTCAGAATAAACACAAATTCTAATTTATTGATGATATTTTTTTGACACTTATCCTCATTAGACTAGAATAGAAACATATTATTTGTTTCTCTGATCTTTTAGATCAGTGGCGCCCTAACAAAATAAACAACAAAAAAAAAAACGGGGATTGATTTTTTTTGTTGTTTTTTATAATAATTTTGATTATTTTTTTACATAGGTACATACCAATAGTGTACCTCGAAAATTAAACTTAAGAATTTTCATGATATATACATATATATTGGATATTATTGTTGTCGCTACGGTATATCGGTTAATTACCTCTAATAATTCCGAATACTCTAAATGAAAGTTAAATCGGTTACCGGTCTGATGGTGTGTTACCTGACAATATGTATATATTTATAGTAGGTATTCTTTGTATTTAATTTGTTTAGCCGTAGGTAAAATTATGCTTTTGGAGTGCACCGGAGTAAAAGTTAAATTAGAATTTTTGGAGATTACTACGACACACTCGAAAAGGATGGTTAATATATTCTGTCTGGGAGATTTTGAGCTACTTTCTTTCACACAGATAATAAAATAGTTTTAATTGTTAATTAGTAACTATAATGTTTAATGTATATTCTAAGTTTATAATTATGTCTAAAGTAAGTTGGTATCTCTTTCCTTAAAGAATATAGTATGGATATTTAGAAGTATGATTTTTTTGTAATAATATTAGTATTAAGTATCAAGTGTAGTACTGCTAATGCATGCACACAACAAACAAATATTTACCAATTTGGAGTAAACATCTTCGGCCTCCTTGAACAGGAGAAGATGATTAGTAGATAGTTTAGATCTAGTAATACCACTGTTTATAATATATTGATAAGTATTTTTTAAGTTGATTTGTCCAATAGGTTTAGTAAATATGTACTATTTTTACACTGCTAACACCAGCGTAAATTTATCAAGTATTTTTGTGTAACCAGTGTCGATTTTTGATTAAAAAAAAAATCGAACACCAATTTGAAAAGATAGGAAGATGTAAAATTTCGAGAGAAATTGTACTTTGCAAGTTTATATATATAGATATTGACAAATGTACTTGTTTGAAACCACACGAATAGATAGGTATTGTAACATGTAAACCCTCATCTTTATACTATTTAGTAATGGCTAAATGACAACCAAATAGTTCTATAACTATACGACGAGGAAAATTTTTGGAGGTGAATACGCAAACTATCCAATGGATATTGGTATACTGTGTCTAATTCTTTAGATACATATATAAAAAAAAAAAAAAAAAAAAAACCCTGTTGAAACTGCATGGTAATTGTAATTTTTTTGTTAAAAGGAAGAGAGGATTAGTTAAGTAGGGTATTATTAATAATAAAAATAATTTTTTGAAAATTTTGAAGTGGGAGCTTGAGTTCTCCAAACCTCACAAGTGTTAACCTAGAGAAATTGACTCTCATAAAGTGAGGAAGTGTTTGGGTTCATGTAACTTGTTTATTTTTATTTATTTTATAAGTTGCTTGAGGATTATAAGTATGAAGTGTTTCCTTGCTTTTCGGTTATGCTTAACCACCAATGTATCACAACTTGATTTTTTTGTGTATTGTCATACTAAGATATACCATTTTGTTTGTCAATTTTGACTTTTGTTTTATATTGGTTGTTACTTGTTTTCTTTGTTTTCAGTTTTTTCTGTAATTGAAAAGAGTAGAGAGGAAGGTTGGGTCAAATTTTACTTCACTTCGCGGCATAAAATTTTTACGGGGAAGCGGGGAATTGTAACGTAAATACTGACCCCGAGTCTATGATTGGGATAATTGTCTACGGAAGAGATTGGTGAGAGGATGTCTATGGGAGACGGCAGACGGGAGGGAGCAACTCAACATGGCTGGCGACATAACCTGACTGGAGCGGTCGTGATCGACGTGTGTTTTTTGGGAGAGATTATGTATTTGATTTTCTATTTTGTTTGACGTCGGAGGGCGTCTACTGAATTTGCCCGAAGTGGGTGTGTTTTTTGTTTTATTGATCGATCGATGGCCGGATTGTGAGGCGATGAAGCCAAACCGCGCGTGCCTGTTGCTGTGGTGAAAATCTCGGAAGAAGTGATGAGCGGACCAAAAAGGACATAAGGTAGCATCTGCATATTCCATTGTCTGGACCCCACGGAAGAGGCTATGGCGGATGGCGCTTCAGAAGAGTCGTCCTAGACTTCTTTTTGGAGATTACTACGATCGGTGAGCATCTGGACCTGGAGAGGCCTTCCATGATGCTGAGGAGAGGAGTCGGACCATGAGAGCCATCAATTATTGTTTTGAACCTTTTCGTGTTGGGATCAATCCTTCTCTTTACTCTTTTCTTTGCTAAACCATGATAGATGTGGTTATAGATTCATTAAATTTATGTTCTTTCCTTTTACAAGGGTTTTATTTACTGTATCAATCAATACATCCCACTTCCCTGAACTTCACCATCATTCTCACCCACGAATCTTGAGATGAGAGAACATTAGCCGTCGTATCATTTTTACGCTACACTTATGCTACGGTAGCTTTAGGGAAATTCTCCATCTATGATGTAGGGGCGCGCCCTGCCACTAGGTGATGGCCTGGACAAGAGTGTTTTCCGATCTCCGGTATATCTGACTCAACCCGGCTACTCTGTGGCGCATCAAAGAAGCGAACCCATGCACCATTTCCTCTGCGAACATCTGCAAGGCGCTGCATCGCCAAGGGAGGCCGAACAGCGCCCTGTAAGCGTGGTTATAATGTACTCGGAGTGTGTTCATGACGCCTCGTGTATACCTTGTCCATAGTTCGCTAGTGTAAAAGCTCATACAGTATGTCTTGAATAGTTGCTTCTTTAACGGAGGACTGCACCCGTTGAATCTCCTAGCGAGCATATTGGCTCGCAGGCTCAGTACTCTTCTTCGACGTTCTATGCAATTTTTATCATTTATGTCATCAGTGAATAAAATTCTGCTTTATTCATATATATCTAATTTGACGATGCCTACTGCTGCATTGAAAGTTTACTGGAGTTCCTCGTTGTCTTGTGGCTATTTGGACGTACAAAACCCTGGATTACAACCTCTTTTTTATATTCACATATTGCAACCCTTCTCCGATTCAGCTATATACCTACGCATTTAAAATAGGAATAATGATAAATTGGGTAGGTACCTAGTTACAAAGCTATACCTACCTATCAATGAGTTTAAAATGTTTACAAAAGATTTCTGAAATCGGTTATAGGTATAAATAATGTTTCTGTTAATGTTTCTATTTAAAAAATATCATAACATTCATAACCCATGTCACGAAATTGAAATAGGTACTCAACAGACGTGCACAAAATAAAAAGGTACCTTACGGAAAACATCTGCCATTTTCATGAAACAATACCCCTCTTATTCCGACAACAATATAATTATTATTCCGAGATGATAAGACAATGGAGTTCCTTAATCAAAACGAATACAACGCAAGAGTCAGCGAATTAATTATAATATGGCGTCACGATATCTTAACCGAGGGTGAAATACGTACCTATAAAAGTTGTAATCCCATGTGTTATTAAAAGCTTCATCAAACCTAAGACAAGGGGGTTTTCTCTTTGAAAACTGCTACCAAAAACCTGCAGCATATCAGATTGTTCTTTGTGTAGTGATTAAGTATGATTGAGCCAATACCTATCTAATAAGGATGCTTTTTCTATTGAAAAAACAAAGTGTGTGTATCCCCACTAAAAACTCTCGAACGATGAGTTTTGGAAATACGAAATTTTTAGAGCATTTTCAATCTATCTCAAAAAAAATCCATCGTGAGCTATGGAGCTATGAAATATCTTGTAAATATAAAAATAAACAAATAAGAAAAGGCGCCATAATTCTTTTTCTTTGATTTTCATTTCAATGGGTTGCCATTTTGTTAGGTAATAAAACAAATTGATTATATTTTTGGAATACCTGTATGTAAGTACTTTATTATTCCGTTATGCAAGAATATATCATTGGATACTTGCATTTATTTTTAAATATCAAAATTAAAGCTACGGATTTTGTGTTCGAATACATTTCGTAGGTAATACTTTCGATAGATGTAGGTAGGTATCTACAATAATAATTTAACAATGATATAACAAACGGGAGGTTGTTCTTTCCAAGACCACATTACATTCCGAGTTCAAAGCTAGCAATTAATTAGTAAGAGTAGTGCTAGGTACCTATACTGTAATAATAATAATATACAGAACATGATCATGGGTGACCTGAGAGTTCGTAAAAATAATATCTAGCATTTTTGTATTTAGCTGGCGCGGCGCCTAGATATAAAAATTAGAGGCAATTTACAATACAGGAACTGCACGGAACTTATTATTTGGAAACGACCTGATTAGGTACCTATAGTCTGACATAGCGATAGTTTAAAATGACAGCACAAAGATTAAAATTTAAAGTAATTTTTAAAAGGTATTATGGTCCAAATGCAATAAGTGGTAGGTAGGTACTTTCCAAAGTGAGATGATTCTATGTACATCATATTATTTTAAGACAATTTTATTTATTGAAACTTTTACTGTGCTTTGCAAGGTAGATAATTACATGGAAAAGCTATTTTTTATATTTTTGAATTGTGTGTATCAAAATACCCATTTATTAGATGTCAAATCAAAATAAAAGAAAATCTAATTACAGGTAAAAATTATAAATTAAAGTAACGTCTATATAAATGAGTTATGTAGTTTTGGATTGTTTCTTTAAAACGAACTGTCATACTCGAATTTGATTTTTTTAAATCTGTATAACAAATTTCGAAAACAAATTTAGTAGCTTAATGTTGCCATGGTCATAAAAAAAGTTCCACTTTATTAAATATTTACATTCCATTGCCAACCTATAAGTACTTAGGTACCGACTGTTTTACAAAAGAACTAAAACCTTAATTAGATGTAGGTGAGTACCTACATACCTCCGATGTATTTCCATCAGCGTTTTTGAGGAACTGATTTAAAGGTTTAGTTTTATAATAATACAGACAAAAAAAAACTACTTTTTCTCATCAACACATCACTAGGTGGGATTTTGCCTCCTCGATAAATTGTCTCCGCTCCCTGCGGTCCATCACCATTCGCCTCGTCTGCTCGGTCCTTCCCGTCCTGCTTCAATCCTTTTCCACGCAGTCTATCCAGCTCCTCGGTCTGTCTCTGGGTCGCTTCCATTGCAGCACCCACACAGTCATATTTTTTGGTCAAATATATTCAGTCATTCTTTCAAAAAGTCCAGTCAATCCGTTTTACAATGGTGTTTTCGAGTTCTTCTATTTCATTTTAATTCAATGTGATCACTGACATCAAAATTAATAGACTTGCCTTAAGTACGACTTCAACGGCTGGAGGCATAGGTCACGTGACACCCATTTTGGCACAAGCATAGTTCATTGCTGTCCACGTTTGTTTCACGTGATTTTGACTGCGGTAAGGAAATAACAAAACATTTAACAAAAGGGGTTAAACTAAAAGCTCTAACAAAATATTCGGTTTTTTAATAAAAGCCGAACCTTTTTATATATATTTTACAGTTACTTTACAAAGGAGGCCCTGAGGGGAAGAGACCCGTGTTGTAGGAGGGAGGAAATGCTGAGGTAGGCAGGTCGTTCGTTTAGAACCGACCCAATCCCAAGTGACAAATTTCAACCGTGTACAAATGCACCGGTGCCGAGGGGATCAATGATGCTAGTTCCTTAGACCATCTTCTATTGAAATACCGGTAGCACAAGGACAGCATTCCCACCTGACGTCTGTGTTCCGAAGATTGCAATCCGTTCGTAAAGAGAGGAATCTATCAAACGGACCGCCCGTTTCTGCAGAGTAAAGTTTTTTTTTTTCAGATATTTTGGGACTCCCGACCAGAGGTGGCTGGCAAATTTTACGGTGGGGTGCACTTGCGATTTGTACAGAGTCAGCAGTTGTGTACTATTGAAGTATCTGCGGGCCCTGTATAGTACGCCCAGCTTCTGGGAGGCTAACATTACTCTGGCTTCGATGGAAACCCCATACCTGAGCTGGTCACTTAGGGTTACACCAAGCATATCAATGGAAGGCTTGTTGGGAAGATTTCTTCCGTTGAAGTAGTTGCTGTAGCTCGCCCACCACCCCTCTTATTTTGGTTTCTTACCCTTGCGTATTAGGGCATCTCTATGTATTATTTGCTTTGTGAATGTGATCCAGTCCACAGATTTTAGACTGCTAATTTTGGTTCTTCTTTCAAAGAATATTATTTCTACATTTCTTATACAAATGAATATTAGATTTAGACCCTTACATTGTACACATTGGCGGAATGTCAGTGATGCGTGTTTGAAGTCATATATCACAGAACTGTCAGCGCACTGCATGAATTCCTGAAAGAGTTTTTTACTCTGAAACTATATCTCGGCAAAACGTTTGTAGCATTCCTCCTCCGCCTGTCTATCACGATTCCGTGGTGACAAACATGGAGGCGGACTTGCTAGCCATCTAAATGGTTTTATTTATTGAATGCAATACCCTTTTTTAACAACCAAGGGGCATCATATTTTAATACATCCCATCAATTGAAAATACCCTTAACGGCCCACTCTCTGACCTTCATTTTTATTTTTGTGTGAATACCGCTTAAGAGTCCCAATTGCTCCCTGCTAGCCGGAACTAGTGAGACTATGACATTCCCAACGGGGTACGTTATGAAGCTGAAGGGTATGGGAAGGGCAAGAAGATGTGGGAGAGGAAAGTGGAGAAGTCAAATCAAAATAATAATGGCTAATCAGATATGGTCACCAAATACTTCTAAAGCTATTTCAAGCATCGCTTCGATTCTGAATGGTGGTCTTTCACCAGAGCGATGCTAAGAGTATCTACCACTCTGGAACGTACCACAGTACCTACATATAATATGTATTATTTTATAATCATTGAAGATATTAACAAATCTCAAATAAAATATGAAAGAGAAAAGATACAGAAAATTAACAGAAAGTTAAAAAGATAATGGTCGCCACTGGGACTCGAACCCAGGACCTCTCGGTCTGTCTAGGACCTGCACTCTAACCAATTTAGCTAATGCGACCGCATTGCTTTCCGTCATTATCATCGATATCATACTTTAATTTAAGAACTGTTAACATCTTCAATTAATTCCCATATCGTTTAGGCTGCTATCTTTCCCTGAAAGATTAAAATTGAATTATGAAAACGAGGGAGATTTGATTTATAAGCTTCAATAAGTTATTCCAATAAAAACTGTTTTTTTTTACTTCAATTAAATGTGATACAATTTAATTAAATAAAATTTACTTATATACGCCGTAATTCTAGCCCGTGACCTCCGGATTCGTAGTCGAGGACCTTACCCTGGACCACGAAGGCCGTTATGCCATTTTCTTGTAAAAGAATTTCTAAGATCAGATTTTTTGCAATCTAAGCCATAAATCGCAAAAAATCGCAAAAGCAACTTTACTACCCCAAATATTTGTCTTTTGATTTTCATAATTTATGAAATTTCTAAAATGACTCCAATTAAAGTGATAAAGAGTTCCTTGACGAGCGTTTTTTTATTGTTGTAGCTTTTGTAGATTGGTGTTCCCATTAAAGTAAAGCTATCAGTGAAATCACTATTTCAATTAATCTGTACTACGAATCGGTTTACATTATGAAAACCAAAAAGTATGCTTTGAATAAATTGAACTATGTCCTAGAAATTCCCTTGATAAGAATTAAAATAAATTTCTTAATAACGTTGTAAAAAATATAAGCGTAACCAACAAAAAAAATCAATAGAATATTACGAACGCAACTAAGAAACAAGTTTTCAAAGTACTAATTTTAAGCTAATATTATTTATGAAGGATTCCCTTGATATTTTTTTTTCTTTCTTGCATTTCTAAAGGCAAAATTCTTCACAAAATAAATAAAAACCCGCTTTTTGAGGTTACAACAAACATGTCTAGACTCCGCTTGCCGAGCGAATTTTATGCCCATTGCCTATATTCGTGGTGGCATAAGACACAGCTCGTAGCAAATAGTTTTGGCTGGTATATTCCTCGTAAGTGTTGTGTGTGTGGTATTTTCATTTTTGAATAAGCATTTTAGCGGATGGGCGGATGGCCCAGCTAACTAATTGAATAACGCGTGTCTCATTTCATCTTTTACGGAGGAATGCACGATGTTTAGTTCGCCCGACTACCGAAACCCATGGAGAGGTGTTGAAGCATCAATCCGTACGTTTAAATGCAGATTACGAACTAAATAACGGAAAACGAACGACCATAAAAAATCTGTAAAGAACAGACGGTTCCTACGTACCTACTAAAAATAATAAATATGTATGTTATGTAATATGTTTGGCATTTAATTAGATATTTATTATTTTGGAACTACAAAATGTCATTATTATGGCAACACAAATCTACTCACTTCATCTTTGAAATGTCTTCATATTCAAATGTTTTCACACATTCGTAATTGTCAGTTTGTTTTAAAGAAACAACGCAAAACATCATAATTCATTTTTTCACGTTTTTTTTATTGTTAATTTAAAATTTTCATCTGTGAAATTGGTTATTTTATTTTTCTAACATCTAATAAATTAGAATTGAAATTAAAACACTTTTTTTACTTTGTTCCACTTATTCATTTTCACCAGGACCGGTTTCATCCCACTACGGACATTTTCAGACTGGTAGTTGAAATTCTTATGCTACGGTATTTATATAAACTTAGGCAGAGGTTCACAACAATGTCTCTATGTAATGACTGTTTCTATTTTGTTAATTTGAGGTATTATAATTTTGTCAGTTTAAGGTACATATATACGTAGTATATAAACTAACAAAATAACTTATAATACAAAATACAAAACTGTTTTAATTTCAATTCTAATACAATGGAATTCCACCACGAATTAACAGTTCAAAAACTAGACTCATCTAATAAATGGTAATTTCGATTCATAAATTGCAGAAATTCGAAAATTTCGCCTTTCCGTGTAATTAATTATCTTCCTTGCAAAGTATTAAATAATGAAAAAATTCTAAACATAAAATTATCTTAGAACATGATGTAGAATCATCTCCTTTCGGAACGTACCAATAACTTTTGAACAATTAGTATATGCACTTGGATTATTGTGCTTTTTTTTAAATTACAATCCTTTTCCTACGAGTCATTAAAACATTTTAAACTATCGCAGCGCCACCTTTTTTGGTATACTATTAAATGTCAGGCTGTAAATTGTTATTTAAAAAATAATAGATATATACTACAGATAATATTGCAGAAGGCCAAGTGAGTTTTTTTAATCTATTGATTTTACGCTATTAGGTAGGTAAGTACCAAAAACGATTGCGTGATAAAACAGATCATTGACAAAACAGATCATGATAAAACAGACCAATGATGAAAAAAACGAAGGTCATAAAACGAAACGTGGTGAAAAATAACCTAACCTAATCTAGTAACATTATGTAATACTTATTTGCATTTTATTTTGGTTTCTATAGACCTTTAATTATTAGATTATATCGAGTTACAACTAAAGAATGATTTTTTTCTTCATTTTTTCCGTTTTAACTGTTCTGTTTTATCGTCTTCTGTTATATCATCATAGTTCGAGAACGAGTCACGGCACGGCTGTGGAAAGATTTGTGTTTCCTCCCGCCTACAATATGGATCTCTTCAAGACATGTTCACTCCTCCCCTTCCTTAAAAATACCCTCAACACACAGCATCCCTAAAGATTATATAGGCCCTGAGGAAAATTATTTCCTCAAGACCTCCTGTGGAGACTTATGGTAAAAGAAATTCGTCGCTCATATTTTTCTGCTGGAAAATTCCTTGACTTTTTTTTTTTTTTAAATTTAAAATAGTTCCACTATGAAGTGGATATGAAGTTCCATATGAATGGTCTAATATAAACTTATATATGTTTACATTTTAAATTCCATATTGCTTTTTTCTTATACTTATTACATACATAATTTCTACATCTTACTCTAAATATGCTTCTAGGTGCATTTTTTTTATGTCACTGGGAAGTAAACTATACATTTTAATGCCTTTATACAGTAAACAATTTTGTGTCAGGGACTTTTTTTGTCTAGTATCTTCTTTCTGTCTTGTATGATGCGTGCGGATGTCTTTATTGTAATGTAGTTTGTCTCTAAAGTAAGGTGGTAGTGAATCGTTAAAAACTTTGTAAATGAAAATTAAAACGTTATAGAATTTTTTGTTTATCTACCTAATTCCTTGATCATTTTCTGTATTGACTTATATTTATTACATTTTAATATTTGTTTGAGTTTTTTAAGCTACCTACATTACTCAGATAGAGAACACCAGAATAGTAGTCTGTATGCGGTGCAACAATCTATATATATAAAAATAAATGTAAGTTTGTTTTTTTTGTTTATCCTCGATTTTCTCGAAAATTACTTGACCGGTTTCGCTTGAAATAGCACAGTTTGTTTTTATTAGTGCCGGCAAAGTTTAGAAATTAGTTTTAATGAAATCCAATATGTAAAACTGTTGCTATAACGTTTTAAAATTAGTATGTAAAACATGTTTTTTTTAGGTTAGCCCATAGATATAACACTCTGGTTAGCCACAGATTGTCACATTCAAAAGAAGAAGGTTTTTTTAGGTAGAATATTTTCAAAATGGAAAACACCTACTTAAGAACTTTATGATTTAGATATATTTTGAAAAAATAAACGTTTGGAATGAAATAAAAAATTCAAATTAATGTTTCTTTATTAGGAGATAGTTACTTTTGGTGTCAAATCAATTATGGCACCCTAATGACAAGCAAGAATTCAAAATTTCATAACTTTATTAAAAAAAAATATCCCCCAGCAAGGCCGGGTACACATCAGCTAGTTGTTTTATAAATTAGTAAAATAGTTTTTTTACTAAATTTTTCCTAATTCTTCCAATGAAAGACACCTTCTTAGCCATTTTACTTGACAATATCTTAATATTGGATGGTCATCTAGATAATATTTTGATACGTCTCGAAGACGAACGCCTCAATCGTATTTTTTTCAGTTGGATTATAAATTATTGCTATAAAATTTCATTCGCGATCTGATCAATATAGATTAATTAATATTCTGGTTCATTATCTCAAAAAGAACAAATTGGCTATCACTCCTTATAATTATAATACCAGAGCAAAGCAACTAGACAAGCTAAATGTACCTAAGTGTAATAATAGTTTTGGACAAAGAAACTCTGAATATTTAGCTGTAAAAGTATACAACAAACTCCCACTTAGTATCAAACAAAGTATTTCAATCAATAATTACATTAAGTCCAGCAAAACTTGGCTTAAGGAATTAACAGAAGAAGAACTGACTAGTATTCTTAAAACGTCATAGAAGTTACTGGAAATACCCTAACCAAACCCTGAAGTTGAAATACAGAAGTCACTGAAACGCCCTTATTCAAAACCTAGTTAGGACTATGAAAAAAAAACTAACATATTAAAGTATTTTTTAAATATTACCTTACCTTAAAATGTCAAAATTGTATAGAATATATAAAAAATAAATTCAAAATTCAAAAAAATTCTGCCCCCCTACAACATCGCATCCCTATTATCATCTGTCGACAAACGTGTATATAAAATCCTATCTAATTTTCTTTAATTTAACCCCGTACTTATTATATTCAATTTTAAATCTTATATGTATATTTTAAAAATTGACTTATGTTTTGTATACGTTTAGCGTATTTTATAGTATGTAATGTAATTGTATTTTGTATTATCTAAAATTTTTACCTACACTTACAAACATTTCACTAACATTCTCTACTTGACACTGGCTAGAGCACTCCTTTGAGGTTTGAGCAAAAAAAAAGACAATTTTTTTTTTGAGAATAAGGAACTCCAGTGAAAAATATAATGACTTTAAAATATATATTTACATAGATCAGCAAACCCAATTTCTGAATATATAACTTTTACTATATATAATTGAGTATACGTAGAATTTATAAATCATTATTTAAATGTAAATAAAAAATAATCTCATCAAAACACCCTGTTATGTTGGTACCATTGCATTTGGAACATTTGACGTCCGTGCGCATTTTGTTTTTTCAATATTAAAAATAAAAATAAAAACTATTATTAGAGAAGAGTATTCATGAGAAAACCAATTATCAATACGGATATTATGATAATATTAAGCTCAATACTATTATTATTCTTTGAGTTAAAGCTTCTAAAAAGGAACATCATTTTATTACTTATGTTTAGTTATGGTTTACCATGAATAGAAAATAAAATTATGTACCGTAAAGCTCATCCTTGTTTTGAAATTTGACATTCTAACCTCAAAACTGATCAAAACCGACCGGCTATAGATAGATTCGGAGCGTTTTGAAAAATTGAACCTTTGAAAATTATTTTAACTGTCAAAAATAATATTAGAAAAAAACTAAATATACTGGTATTTAAGTTTGAACGTCACTATTGATAGAAAAAAAATGGACTGGAATTCCTCATTGGCAACCTTCGAATAAATTATTACTATAACAAATTTTTGTACTTCAAAAATATTTTTTGTGGTAAAAGGGCATTATAAAATTAAATTACTCATATGATATAACGAAACCTTTTTTTAACTTTTGACAGCACTCATATCTCATATTATGTTACTTCGTTGTAATGATTTCCGATTATTAGAAAACATTTAAAACCGTTACAGACTGTCATTCGAGAGTGATAGTTTCGCGAGTCTTGCTTGTTATGAACCGGTACTCTGTTCCCTCCGCCGAAGTGACAGGAAGATGTACAGATTAGAGACAAACCGAATAAGTGAAATATATAAATGTATTCGTCCAGAGTGTAATGTTCCGCAATAGGGATTAGAGGCCATAAAATTACCGGATGTTTTGGGACAGTTATATTTTGTTTCCTTCCCGGCAGGTACCTTCCCTATCCATTAGTGGTGGTGAGAATTGGTGAAAAAAAATATTTTCCATTAATAATAGCTTTCTGATTGAATTTCTCCAAATTATGTCTTACAAGAACTTGCGCTCCGCTACAAATTTTTGTACAAGAGTCTCCATGTGATTACCATACAATACTCCCAACTATCTGAAGCCAGTGGAACTAAGAAAATGGGGAGAGGAAGGTTGGAATGTCCATGGCTACACCAAACACTTCTAAAACCATTTCAAGTTTTTTTTATGTGAGTACCACACAAGAGTCCCATCTGCTCCCAACCGTCTGGAGCCAGTGAAACTATGGCATCCCCAATTGGGGTATGTTGTGAGGCTGAAGATAGTGAGGAGAGAAAGAAGATTGGCAGGAGGAAGGTGTAGAAGTACCTGGCTATTCATATCTGGTCACCAAACACGGCTAAAGCCGTCCCAGTAACGTTTAGATTGTTTAGAAACATAGTTTATTTACATTAAAATTCCATAACATTTCGACATTGTATATATTAATTTTTTTACTTTGGTTAGTTTCACAAATAATGTTATATTAATGGAATTGAATGATAAAGTTGTTCCCTACTTGCTACGCTAGCTTGGGCTGTGTTGTAGCAAGTAGTCCGTTTCGTTTCGTGGTATTATAAAATAAAATAACATACATAACTTTTGGTTTAAATTAATACAGGACATCTATTTATTAGATACGTGTTCCAGATTCCGTGAAAGATGTCCACCCTCCTTACTCCACGCCCGTTCAGCTGCGACATCAGGACATGTGTTCCCATCACCATTGTCAGTGTTGTCACATTCAGCATTTATCATCTAGGAATATCCGATGAGTTGAAGACGCGACCTGTCACTCCTTTGGTTACTGTCTCAAAAATATTGTTATTTATATTCGCCTCGTTTGTACTTTGTGGACATTCCTAAAATAAGCGTCCCTCTTGACATTCCTCATGTGTGTTTTTAATATTTAAAAAAACATTATTTTACATGTTTAAATACTGGATTTAATTTGGTATTTTAGCCTAATTAATTTAGTATTTTTCATTGACTGCAATAAACTAGCGTATATAGATAGAAAGTCAATGTAGGTTTCGTGTGTTTTTATATTTTCCAGAATAAACCTTTTTTGTTGGTATTCTAGAATCATAAGTTTTGAAATAAATGTTTTTTTTTTCAATTTTCGACTATTCGCTAAAATAGTCTTACCTGTTTTTTGTTTTTGTTTTCTGGAAAATCATGAATATCGTAAAATACTAACGACGCGTCTTTTGAATCCATCAATAGGTACCGTTAATGATCGCATCTTTCTAAACTAATTTAGGTACCTGCCTACTGTTTACTTAAATACCTACTGTATTTATTTTATACCTAATTTTTTTTTCAAGACACGAAAATATACGAGTAAGTACTTACAAATAACAAAATCATATAATTTCACAAAATACTATGCACTTCTTAAATTCCATTGGTCGTTGTACGCATTTAAGAAAGCAAGATTTCAATAGGGGAACTGAAGAAGAACAGTACAGAAAACGGTAATCGAGAATTATTTTTTTTCATAACGAACTGACGACATCTTGCTTAATGCACCAAAATGATCGGGAGTGGAAATATGAAACAAAGTAATTCTCTGGCATATTATAGGTACTAAATATAATATAAGTACCTACTCAACATAAAACGAAACGGAATTACACGGATTCTGTTTATCAAAGAACGGAGGTATAGTGTGTCGTTGATTTGAAACTGATATCGAAAGGAGGTTTCGCAAAATAAAAACACTTTTTGATTGTTTCCTGGTCACTGTGGTAGGTACTGGGTAGGTGTTGGGGGTGGGAGCTGACTGGTCAGCAGAAATACATTTCCTATTGAAGGGGGATCAGATTATTAATCTCATTTGGTATCCATTTCACATCTCCAATACCTGAGGCTATCTGTACTAGAGAAAGGTACTGATTTAATAATCAGCGATATTTTCCTTTCATACAGAAAACGTTAAGAACTATTTTGTTTGAAATCGTAATCTTAAGTCACACTTTGAATTTTTTTTTAAATTCGACAAATGCAGGATGACCGAAAAAGAGACATATTTGTGTACAAGATGCATAAAGGAGTTCCCTCAAAGCCCTGTCCAATCAATAGCCATTCCTTATGAAATTTAAATGATGTGTAATTATTTTGTGGCGTCATTACTGATTTAATTAATAAGAAGAACTTTGTTTACACCACTGTTGTTAATATATAAATATCTACATGTTTCAGAAGCAAAGCTTCTCTCATCAAGGTAAACAATATACTAAAAAATAATGACAAATTACAAACACAAACAAAAGTCAACAATAAGTCACGAATTGTATACACAACAATAAGTATGTAAATAATTAATTAAATAATTTAAAATAATTTAAGACAATAAAATGTAGTTTCTTAACAGTAAAAAATTGCTATATTTCAGCTTGACCTCCGGTCACCGTGGGAAGCAAAGGGTTAAATTTATATTAAAAAACAAAACGTACCGGGAACATTCAACTTCAGTTCCAAATGTTTAATTTTCGAACACACTGCCACGAGTTTGAACACCCCGTTGCTATTTAGCTTTGTTCTACGATCTAATAACGTGTTCATAGTTTAATTTTATAACAAAAAACATTTGTGGACAACTTATGAATACCTACTTGGAGTAATATCTGTTAATTCTATGCGGGTGGTTAAGAAAATGTCTGAGGTTTCCAATGACAAAATTTTTAAATTCTATGAAATACTTACGTGCCAAAATGTGAGAAAGCATCTGCAGTTTGAATACCAGTGAAGGCATTTTAGTGCGTTTTTCCTAAAATTTCCGCACGTATTTCATATAGAACCTAAAAGCTTACAGTCTAAGAATCTTTGTCATTGGAAACCTTATACGTCTCCCTAACTATAGAATTTATATGTAAACCGTTAGTAGTATCTCTTGCGTTAGCAAACTACAAAATGTGTATTTTTTAGAATTACACCCAGTTTAATAGAATTCACAACCTCTAAACCATAGGTTCCCAAAGTGGTTCGTATAAATTTGCAGGAGGTCCATAGCAGGGACAAAAAAGGGGTCTACGAATCGGAGTTAATTTAGACTGCACGCACAATAAAGCAGCGTAATAATGCACAAATTTTCATAACAATCCATTGCGCGGTGAATAAATACGACTTGTACCAATACTATTGTACCAAAGTTTTGGACAGACAGGCATGGGGGGGGGTCCACGGGGAAAAAGGTTGGGAATCTATGCTCTAAACTTTATTCCAAACCATTCATAACCCCGAACAAGGCCGAGTACACGTCAGCTAGTTTCAAAACCGTGTATAGTTTTTTTCCACCTACATATTATTCTGTTATAATGACTATTGGACTAACTATTCAGAGCAGAGGAACATATTTTGACGTACCTAAGTATTTCAGATGAGAATCAAAGTCGTACGATCAAAAAAATCATTTCCATCCCTTACCTAATATATTAAAAAATATGTATCTTTCTACATCCAGGTACTATTAACCCTTCACCACCTTATTTTCCTCCGCCTCAGAAAATCCCCAATCCGGGAGTGCTATAATAGTAATTCTCACAAAAAGGGTAGATACAGTCTGATATTTAAAAATAGGCAAAAATCGAGGGCGCTGTGATCGTTTAAAAGGTTTTAAATGATGGCTCATAGGAAGGCTTTAAAAAAACACAATTGTCCAAGGGTGAACGGTTTTTAGAAATTACTTTCGGAAAGGAGATGATTCTGCATCAAATTCTAAGAAAATTTTATTATTTAACGCTTTTTAGGGAAAATAAATTCATTGCTTTTTTTCTAAAATTTTATATAGGTATTGAATGAATAATGTATTATTATGTGTTAATAAATAAATAAAAATGAAAAAAAAAAACAAACAAAAAAAAAACAAAAAAAAAAAACAAAAACAATATCAATTTCACAGATCGGAACTAGTTATGTTGTTTGCCTTGCTTCTTTAAAAAAAAACTGTCATACTCAAATGTAAAAAAATTTGAACATGAGGAACAAATTTCACAAATCAGAGTTATAAAATTAAAAAAACAAAAAAAATCTAGTTGTGTTGTTTGCCTTGCTTCTTTAAAAAAACCTGTCATACTCATGCGAAAAAATTTAAACATAAGGAACAAATTTCAAAGACAAAATGAGTACTTTGGTGGTGCCATCGTAATGAAAAATTCTACTTTCACTTTAAATGTCTACATTTTATTGTCAAGCTATAGTTTTTTTTGTGTTCTGTAAAACTTTTCTTTTTATACGGCATCGTAATTGTTTACACATATTTAATTCAGTATCTACACAAGTATTTTATAAGAGTGTGATAGGTACCTGTATTTTTAAAAATAATCATGAAAAAGAAAAAACAAAAAAGCTTTCTTTAGGTACGTAAATAACTAGGTATATTTTTCAGATAGCTTCCCTCATTTGTTAACTAATATACCTAACTACTGTAACATCTTCTTGTTCCATTTTTTAAACAATGTGACGTTTTTCCACCAAGAACGCCCCTCTTGCGCCGACCAATCAGGAGGCATATTTTCCTTTCAGCACGCCCACGGAGTTTTTTCCCGCTCCGCCCAACAGATCACCTCGCATTATGTCAAGTAGACAGTAGACACCCAACAACTCAAACCAATCCCAGCACTCAGTGAACCACTGCCACCGCCGGGATAGCGAATAACTCCAAACGAACAATTCAAAATAATTTCAAATTCATTCGATTTGCATAGATAAGTTTGAACATAGATGGTTAATTGTAATAAAAAAATAGTGAAGTAACCGTCAATAAACAAAACAGATTTTAGTACTTACCCGCGAGTTCTTCCACTTCATTGAAGTTAAAACAATGTTCATTATCATTGTTAAAAACGTGTGTTTTAATTTTAAGGAATTACTAGTGAAACAATTCTGCAAAACGATTGTTTAATAACATATTTAAGTAGACATATCTATTGGAAGAGGTATATTATCGGTCTTAAAAATTGTTCACAAGTGAATTAAAAATGTCTACGGAGCCCCGTTCTCGGAGGCTTTTGCGAACCCCAAAGTGCGCCCGCTGCCGAAATCATGGGGTGATCTCCTGCCTCAAGGGGCACAAGAGGGTCTGCAGGTGGAGAGACTGCGCCTGCGCCAGCTGCAGGCTGGTGGTCGAGAGGCAAAGGGTTATGGCTGCACAGGTAATGTTAAAAAATATGATGTAAATATTTATCTCATCCCAATCCTCGTGCAAGTTCGCCAGACACTCGTATACAAGAATGCTGGCTCAGTCACGGATTCCAATCCAAGATTCGACGTTGAGGATCGCATCGGCATTCATCGTCGCATTCCTTGATAATTAGAATGATTAAGTTTTTCAAAGTTTATCCTCTTTGATCATCACTTTGAGAACAATGTTATGGGGTTTACATTTTATTTATCTACAGCTTGCTTCAACGCTAGGTAAATTTAATAACTCGTTGGAAGCAATAAATGTACTTTCAAAGCCTGGATAATATTAAATTTATCTCTATAAATCATTGTAGATATAATGTATCTGTAATCGTATTCCCCGAAAAAGTTGTTAGCAGAGGCGTGCAGTCCATAAAGGCTGAAAAGCTGTTCATACCCTAGAAAAATAAACCATGAGAAGAAGAGATAAAAAAATTAAAAGCCGACAAATTCCTGATCAAAATACATTCTCTCCGTGAGTGTGATAAGGAACTTGTACGCTCATTTATTCAGATGGCCATAACAGCTGAATATGATAATAATGTGTCCATTTTCATGTATTCAACGCACAATAAACCCAAAATTGAAAAGCTACAGCCTACCTTTGGTCATAGATCAATGCACGCCACTGGTTGTTAGCAAGCATTCGGTACATAACATTATGTTACTACTACCGTGATAAAATAATACATATTGTTTTATTGTTTCCATCATCAGCAGCTCATGAGCTAATGTATCATACCTTTCCCTGTCAGGTGGCCCTCCGCAGACAGCAGTGTTCCCAGGAAGGACTGGCGGCCCTCCTGGCGCAGAAAAGGCATTACCAGAAGCAGTTGAGGTCCCTACAGCAGGCAAACCTTGCCAATGACATAATCAATGGTGAGTTGAAGCCTTCATCACAGCAAATGTGTACCTACTAATCAATGAACATTATATCAAACAAAGTACTAGCATAATTCGAGGCCAGTAGCGGCACTAACGCAAGAGTTTTACCTCAAATTTGCGGAAAAGAGGGATGATGATTTTTCTCTTAAGGGTCACAAATATTTACATAGGTGTAGATTCGATCAGCCACTCGATTTCTCCAAAAATGGGGATATTCTATAGGTTTTATCTATGGTTAGACCACTCTTACGGAAGTACCCTCTACCGTGTTCCTAGTTTGTTCATCATCAGATCTCTAGATTAGGTAAGTACCTCTGTTTTGAATTAAGAAAACTGGTACTAAAAAAAACATTTTTATTAATATTTCTAATGTCACTAAATGACGGTTGATAAATTTTGTCCATATTCTGAAATTCTAATTCTTTTGACGATGCTTGGGTGCCATCACGACTCAAAACAGAGCGGCGCTGAAAACCTCATAGATTTTTGACTCATAAGCAATAATGATTGCGCAACTAATACTGCTTTTTTTATAAATTGTAAAACCAGCAATAACACAGATAAAAACGAAAAATATTTTTTCTTAAAATTGTCGACCGAAATCATACTTTTTGAAAATCATAAAATTGGAAGAAATGATACAGAAAGTTTTTTTTTAAAATTGCGGTTAGGTAGCTTTGCCACTGTAGATATTTTGCATATAAAAAGATCTATGAAATTAGAAAATATTTCTTCGTTAGTTAAGTAGTTCCACGTTTAGCCGACTACAAAGTTAAATGGAGAAAGCTCAACCTACCTATGTTGAATTACAAACCTCAAGCGACAATACACAAATCAAAATTCGAACAATGCCAAGAAAATTCTGCGAAAACGAATGAAGGATAATATAAATACGTTCCTACTCCATGAAATCTTGTTCACATATTATAATATACACTATAGAAGGGTAGGTGATTTAAAAAATCTTAAAAAAATATTTCAATTAGTTTTCCCGTGATTTTTTCGCGGATTACAAAGCTAGTTGAAATATGAGCAGTGTTCCTTAAATGTACGTTATATATGTGAATGATCTACACATCAATTTAAAGAGTTGGTCCGAAAGATTGGAATCCCACCGCCAGATCGCTCATAGTTGCAAAAACCACCGCTAGAATGGTCGCGCCGCCAAGCAGCCATTTCCCGCCAGTCGTGGGTGAAATAACTACTATGCAGCACAAGGTTTTCTGTGTTCGTGTGTTCGGTAAAACTGAGTCAGCAACTGTACTGGAGCGTACCTTTCGTCTTTTTACAGAATTTTCGTTGTTGTTATCACCAATTTGAGCAAACTGTATATATGTAAAGGAAAAGGCTAGGGCCGATCGCATTTATCAGAGGAGAACGTGAGAAATTGACACGATCATTTTGAATAACCCTGTATATTTAATTGTATCACGGAAGATATTTTTATTTGCCCTTGTTTCACTAAAAATAACAACATTTTTTAACGACTACTCATACTCAAAGAAAGCGGTACCACGCCAATTGTCGGAAACAATAATATCTATGTTGTTTCATTTGAAGAAAACATGCAAAGCGACGGGAAAGCTATAAAACAAGAATAAAGCACAGAATTTGATTGTTAATCGGCAGTAAATCACCGGGATTGAGTTTGCTGGCATTACATGTATCGATTTCACTAAAGGCAAATGGTTTTATAGTTGTGTAAACACTGCCACGGAATAAGTATTAGTTGTGTAGAATAAACAAGGCGAGAGAGGAACAACTTGTCTTTTATTACCGACATTTCTATTCTGTCTTCTTCACAGTGCCAACAAACACAAGAGGCAGGGCAGTATTCTAGCAAGAATAAGAGTTATAGCAAGTTACGTTTCGTAAAAATTATGGTAAATAATAATAATAATCGGACCAATTCTATAGCGCCGCTTTTGTGAAAAATCACCTCAGGGGCGCTGTACAAATATTACTTCCTATTCTTATATTATTCATATATTCCGTCTATTCTAGGAATGTATTATTATTGTTAATTTTTTTTTACATTTATTTTCTCTTTTTGGAGAGGCTATCGTTACACATTATTTATAGACCATATAAAGAGATGCAGTTAAATTATCAAAACTAAATTTAAGGTTAAATTGAAAAAAAAAAGAAGATAACTGTATTTATTCCTTACGATATATTGCAAGACGCTAATACAAATGATAGAGTGATTGTTTCCATTATATTCAAGAATGTATTTAAGCTAAGACAAAGAATTATTATCCATATTTTTTTAGGATAAATAACACAGAATACTCTTAAAAGGGTGGAGCAGTGGGGGAGGATGGTTGCCGGGGGGAATTAATGTCGCGAGTCAACAAAATGTGTGTTTAACGTTATCGTAATATAATTATATATATAATATATGTGCCTAGATATATGTACCCGGGAAGCATATGAATGCAAGTCGAAAACATGAAACGATCTAGAATCTATAAATAAAATAAAAGAAATATGATTTCATCCAATTTAGGTTATGAAGTGCGTTTTTTTAATCTTTTATGTATTTGACCTAACCTCTCTACGATTCCACTATAATTCAACACACAAAGTCATTAAAGTCAGACTGAATGCTGTAGAAATGAGATCTCTGTGGCGAATGTCTGGTAAAACCATGTATGGTCGGGTGAAAAATGTTGAGATTCGTAAAGAATGCAAGGCTGATGTAAGCGTAATGAGTAAGATTAAGAAAGGGCTTAGATGGTTTGGGCATGTAGGGCGAATGAACGACGAAAGGAGTGAATGGAAGACGACGCCAAGGACGTCCGAGGAAGACACGATCAAGTGAATCAAATACTTGAGTCGGGACATTTTAGCAGTCGGAATAACAGAAGAGAATATATAAGACGTCGTATGAATGTGAATGAAGCAAGAAGTGTATGCCAAGATCAAGTTGTTTGGCGGTCCGTCCTCTCTGCCTACCCCTGCGTACCCCTATTAGTTAGTTAAGTCATCAAAAGTATAGGGAAAAAAAACTAACCCGTAAACCTAACCTAACCTATTTAATCTCTTTTCTTTTCATTAACTTTTTAAAGATTAGTTAGGTTAGGTTAGATTAGGTTTTTGGGCTAGTTTTTTTGTAAGTATTTTTAAAGGCTTTTTATCATTTTAAAAGAGGTGCTGATTCGTACGTGTGTTGATTTATACTGTCACCCGTTTCTGCTGCAAGAAATTGAATAATTAGGTGTGACATGGCACTTGAGTCTATTAATATGTTTTTTAAAGTGGTAAACAATAGTAGAAAATTTATATGTAACGCATAGTATTAGTAGGTAGGTTCTCATCGAGACAATTAACGCAATATGGAGATTCGGAAAGAATGCAAAGCTGAAGCACGCGCACTGCACAAGATTAGAAGGTTTGAACATGTGGATCGGATTTACATTCTCCGACACAGGAGTTCCTGAGGAAATAATTTCCCTAAGGGCTTATATCATCTTTGGGGATGCTGTATGGGGGATATTTTTGGGGAAAGGATGGAGTGAACATGGGTCTTGAAGAAACCCATATTGTAGTAGGGAGCTGGCAAATCATTCCATAGGTGAACTGTAGAATGATTTCGTGATAAACAAGTCGTAGACAAATATTGGGTGCACGTTTGGTGGTAATTGGGGAGACGCTAATTCCAGGGAGCGTATTCCATTGCAAAAACCGATAGAACGAGGATAGCATTCCCACCTGACGCCTGGGCTACAAAAATTGCAATCCGTTTGTTAAGATAGGGGATCTATCGTGTTTGGATGTTCTGCACAAGGTCAAGTATTTTAGAGCTCCAGACAAAAGGTGGCTGCCAAATTCAGTAGAGGGGCGCACTTGCGATTTGTATGGGATCAGAGTAGTTGGGTACTATTAAAGTATCTGCGGACCCTGTACAGTACGCCCTGCTTCTGAGAGGCTAACTTGACTTTGGCTTCTGGAGCCCCGGGGTCTGAGCTGGTCACATATTAATGGAATGCTTATTGCGAAGAAAGCTTCCGTTGAAGGAGGCTAAATTGGCATTTTGATCCCTTTTATATGTAATCAGATACGATTTGGTTTTGATACATTAAATTCGACGAGGTTATTCTCATATCGAGAGGGAACCCTCTCGAGGTAACCGTCCATTCTCTGCTTTAAAGCCATCCGAACCGTTGGAGTTTGTGTGCCCTTCGGGTTTTGTCAAACAATAAGCTATCATGTATATACTGTCATCCGCGTAACAATGAATTGATGTGCAACAAAAACAATGTAAGATACAGAACCGATCCCTGTGGGACGCCAAATGTTGACGTCCCACCGCGATCGGTTCTGTTTAAATTTTATTAAATGTGAGGAAACGGTGAAACCGTCAGCAATAACCGTCTAAATCGACCTCTCCCTCCGATGTGTGAGGTTCATAAGAAGGCAAAATATACTTAATCGTATTTACTCATCGAACCACGGGGCGTAATAAAATAAAAATAAATTATTAGTTATGATAAACAAAAACTGCTTCATCTTGTTCAAAAATATCTTGAAACATTACAATTCTCCACAGAAATAGAAATTATTTTGATTTTACTACTGAAAGAAAAGCAAAAATATTCCCTCCCGAGCAGGCCCAGTGCGCGCCTGCCGCACCGGCTGCGAACACCTGCTCAGCAGTCATACACACCACTCCCCACACTCCACACTCCACATAGCCCGACCAACTCTACTCAAGCGGGGCTCAATAAAAAAATCCATTACATCAAACAAACTAAAGATACATTAATGCGATTTTAAATTCTACGTCAGAATAAAAGTTAAACCGATTTG
Source organism: Halesus radiatus (assembly GCA_022606495.2). Taxonomy (NCBI): domain Eukaryota; kingdom Metazoa; phylum Arthropoda; class Insecta; order Trichoptera; family Limnephilidae; genus Halesus; species Halesus radiatus. The sequence continues at coordinate 36,360 of JAHDVE020009225.1, read as the reverse complement.
TGAATCTCTTTAAACGTGGTGGTATAAAATAAAAGTTTTCATTCTCTTAGTCCACAGATACTATTATTTCTTAGGACAATTAACTATAAATACAATGACTGAATCTATGAATACAATGACTGCATCTATCAATACAATAACTGCTTCTATGAATACAATGACTGCATCTATCAATACAATAACTGCATATATCAATACAATAACTGCATCTATCAATACAATAACTGCTTCTATGTACAGTGACTGCATCTATCAATATAATAACTGCATCTACCAATACAATAACTGCTTCTATTAATACAATCTATGAATACAATGACTGAATCTATGAATACAATGACTGCATCTATCAATACAATAACTGCTTGTATGAATACAATGACTGCATCATGAATACAATTTCTGATGATGTAAGTGTCTTAACGACCCATCAAACTAGCGATCAATTTCTAAGATTCAGTAGAAGATCTATGCTGCAATGTGTAAATCGCAATAAAATCGAAAATGCATCTTTTCTAACCTAACATGAATATGTTTTTCTACCAATTTCCATGATTTAATTTCTAATCGATAGTTATACGCTAAATACCTCATAATAAACATCTTGGGTAGCCGGGAAATGTTTAGATCTTCATTATAGGGTAAGTATCTATTATTTTAGCGAATATAAATTATTCATGGAAACAAATTAAAATATACTCGTATTTATATCAGCGTAGCAAAATATCTATGTTTGACACAGTTTAACGTAGATGTTTTGCCCTATGGCAGCGTAGTTAGAAAGTGTGATATTCATGTTATGCCAACTGTACTCCGGGCCCAAGTCTATCCTGTGCGTACCTCAGGAAAAACAATGATCCATAAAGAAAAGAAAAAAATCACAAATTTCTAAGAAATAGGTAAGAACTTGTACGCTCCTTTATTCAGTCGGCCATAACAATCAAAACAGAAGACGATAATAAAATGGGTATATTCAATGCACATTTCGTCGCCTTAAAAGTAAAAGGGCACTTGTGCAAAAATTGAACATTACAACGCATTTTAACATATTTCTTAAAGATTTAAATACATTTTTCTGAAGAATTAACAAATGACGAAGCACACCGCATTCATAACTTCAAACCATCGAAATCGCACAAGTGCCCTTAAGGCGACGATTTCATACCCGAACTTGACAATCTACCTTGTCATGGAGCAATGCACGCCACTGCTGAGCAGTGACCTTTTTGTCAATTACTAAAGCCATATAATATGTCAAAATAAAATATATAAAATAACAACTTATCTTCTATATATATAAAAAATCAATGTAAGTTTGTTTGTTTGTTTGTCCTCGATTTTCTCGAAAATTACTGGACCGGTTTCGCTGAAAATAGCACAGTTTGTTCTTATTAGCGCCGGGAAGGTTTAGAGAGTAATTTGAATGAATTCCAATTTGTAAAACTGTTACTATAACGTTTTTAAATTAGTATGAAAAACATTGAACCCGCCCTGTTTTATTTAGGTTAGTCCATAGATATAACACTCTGGTTAGCCACGGATTGCATATTCAAAAGAAGAAGGTTTTTTTGTGTAGAATATTTTCAAAATGGAAAACACGAGTAGATACCTACTGATTTAGATATGTTTTGAAAAATAAACGTTTGGAATGAAATAAAATATTCAATTTATTTCTTTATTTGGAGATAGTTACTTTCGCTATCAAATCAATTATGGCACCCTAATGACAAGTGAAAAATCCCGAGAAAGTCCGGGTACACATCAGCTAGTTGACAAATAAATGTTTCTATTATTATTATGTTGTGGCAGAAAGTCATGTCATTTCATGAAAAACCTTGAAAACTCACAATAAACTGTCACGCAAAAATTGAGATGCGGGTAGATTTCTTTGCCAACATTTGAACCCAAAAACAATACCATTTGTTGTTGCTGGCCACCCGATAGTGACATCCCCGCTCCAGTACAACTACCGGTACAGGGTGTCCCATGGTTCTCATTTACAAACCCAACACCCATTAATATTATATTTTTGTTTACTCTACTCCGCGTGGTGTCGGATATCCTATCAAAACAATGTAAGTCCCAAATAGACATCCCGAACTGACAGAAAACCACTATTAAATTAAGCCAACGAATCAAAAGATGTATAACATTTATCCAAAGCTTAATTAAGTACTCACCAACAGTGAAACCCTTTTTATTAAGTGCGATTGTGCTGGGGTTAGATTTTCAGGAATTTCAGGAGCCGTTTCAAGACTTTGGATTTTATTTCTGTTTTTGTTTGGAGAAGTGATTGAAGCGCGTTTGTCTCATGATAGAATAAAACTCAACAGTTGGTTTATTTCCTTTGCTTTTTAGAGCAAAGTGCAATATTGTGATTGTTAGTGATAGTGGGGCTGGCTCTTGATCGTTTGACGCCAACATTTTATTAGGAAACAAGACAGAATACAACTATAAACGACAATTTATTTATTATTTAAATATGGTTTCATATGTAGTTTAGTAGTTTCAGATAGACTATTCCTTCCATTTGAACCGATTTATTTAATACCTGTATAATTGTTTTTTGTTAAGAATACTTTTGAGTTTTGAGTCTTCAAAAAAGTTCTTATTGTGCAATCAAAAATACAAAACAAGTAATAGGGTGTCTTATCTTATTTTTTGCATTTAAACCTATATTTTAAAGCTCCACGGCGCATGCGTTGACAAAGAATTCCAAACCGACAAAGCTACCTACTAGACATAAAAATATTACACACGATATATGAATAATATTACTAATAGCTAATAGGACATAAAACATTTTATCTTGAGTTATTTAATAACAATATTGCAAATGAGGCTGAACTATTAGATATAAGAAATATTTATTGTCTGCAGTGCCTAAAATATGTATTTTCAAGAAAAAAACTATTACAAGCAACGTTTCAATTCTGAATGGTGGTCTTTCACCAGGGCGATACTGATAGTATATTCCACTCTGTAACGTGTTCAAATATACTATATATTATTTTTAAATGAATTAATTGTGAAACAGCACAAATTAATTAAATAAAATTTACTTGCGTACGCCGGGATTTGAACCCGCGACTTTCGGATTCGTAGTCGAGAGCCTTACCCTTCGACCATGGAGGCCGTCAAAATGAAGATAGTTTGAGCATATAGAGCGAATTAACAAAGAGTGTAAGGAGAATATATGACGCGAATGTGAATGGAAAAAGAAGCCGGAAACGCCTGACAAAGACATGGCACAATCAAGTGAACCAAATATTTGAGTCGAGCCATATCAGAAGTCCGAATAATAGAAGAGAATGTATGAGACGATGTATAAATGTGAATGAAGCAAGAAGTGTATGCCAAGGTCGAGTTGTATGGCGGTCCGTCTTCTCTGCAAGGAAACGGCGCGATGATTAGTTAGGTAGTTAATTTAAAACATTGTATCTTGAGTTATTTAGCACAATATTGCCTATTTCAATCCTATGCCTCGAATGTGTAGATTGTACAGTCTATAGAATGTGACGATAAAGACAACAAAGTATTAGTTATACGTCTAAGTGACCGGTCAGTGGCTAAGTTGGCATCACGTTTGGGTCTCACCTAGGCGTCATGAGTTCAATTCCTCTGCTGGCTAAGTCCTACATAACTACACAAGCATCTTCCGTTTACTGTGATGGTAGTAGGAGATTTTCAAATATTGTCATGTCATTCATGACCAGGGAATATTTGTCTTTCTTTATTTAAAAAAAAAATAATAATTTAAAAGTGAGGTGATTTTCCCACGAAACGGCGCTCTAGAAGTAATCCAAATATTATTATTATTCTATCACGTCATGGAAAATAGTGGTGTTATTAAAAATATTGTAACTCGTTTTATTTTTTTCTTATCTTTCAATATCTTGAAATTACAATTTATCAAATAAAACAAGCACGTTTTTTTAAACCACTAATTTATTTTTAAATCAACATCAACCGGTTTCGCTTATATCAAGCTTCATCGGGGTAAAATTTAAAACTAACGAAAAATTAAATAGGGGGAGCATATAGTTGAGATGTCCATCTATTAACATGTTTAAATAGTCGTGGTTTTTTCGGAATTCGCCAACCATATAATTGAAAAAGATCACACCCATAATAAAATACTCTGTAAATCTTAAACAGTAAATAAATGCAGATCACGTAATCCTGTGCAAAACTGATTAATGATTATATGATATTCAATTTATTTTTTATAACTTATTGAAGTTTGTAAACCTCCAATAAATTGAATATTTCTTTCCAGACTTGTAAAATAAGTCAATAGATGTCTCATATAAATAAAAATCGGGTAGGTATATCCGAGACTCTATTCCGATTGCAATTGAGTTCGGGATGAAACTTTGCAATCATCATAAGGATAGCAGCCAATAATATGGGATTTATAAAAATGGAGGATAATATTAACAAGTCTTGAACTTGAAGTATGATATCGGTGTAAATGGTGTAAATTGAACTGATCAATTTTACTTATTAGATTCTTACCCGCCGATTCATCGTTGTTATAGTTCAGCCGGCCTTAAGCCTGGTTTAAGGCTATTTTAACCATACATACGCCGTGGCATATTAAATTTATGTTATAGATTTTTTACTATTCCGATCTTAGACGCCGTGTATTATTTACGCCCCAATTATAGGGGGGTATGTGTTTTTCTATTGAATTGAATGTTGTTAATACTGTTTCAATAGTTAATAAAAATAATATTTTTTTACCTAATAACATGATATTATTTAATACTAGCTGGAGTACCCGGCGTTGCTCGGGGTTAATAATTGTTTGGGGTAAAGTTTTAAGGTTGTGATGTGCTATCCCTACCCCTACCCATACCCAGTAATTTTTCAATTCAAGTGTGCAAAGTTTCATCAAAAAGTACCAAAAGTCTGCTTTAAAGGACGTGAAAGCGGGGAGGGGGTGTTTTTTCGTAATCTCACGTTGAAAAAACACCCAAACACAAATTTCGTAAAGCTCGGAAAACTGTAGATTTATATACAAAAAATCGGGATTTTATTTTTAAACAAAGTGTTATGAAGTTGTAAATTCTTGCTTGTCGTTTGGGTGCCATAGCGAAAGTAACTATCTCTTAACAAAGAAACTATTTGAAAATTTTATTTCATTCCAAACGTTTATTTTTTCAAAACATATCAAAATAATAGAATTCTTATGTAGGTACCAACTTGTGTTTTACATTTTGAAAATATTCTACCCAAAAAAACCTTCTTCTGAATATGCAATCTGTGGCTAACCATAGTGTTATTATATCTATGGACTAACCTAAATAAAACATGACGGGTTCAATGTTTTTCATACTAATTTTAAAACGTTATAGCAACATAAAGTTTATATAGTTTTACAAATTGGATTTCATTAAAACTACTTTCTAAACCTTCCCGGCACTAATAAGAACAAACTGTGCTATTTTCAGCGAAACCGTTCCAGTGATTTTCGAGATCATCAACTTACATTGATTTATATATATATATATATAGATAGGTATGTAGTTAGTTTTAACAGCTTTTAAAAAATCTCTTAGTTAGATACTTACGCGCTTTTCGTTGATCAAATCTGATCCTACTGCTAAATGGGTTTTGTAGAAACCAGTAGATTTTTTATGTGGCCATTAATATATAGTTATAGTGAAGTAAATACCGTTCCTATAAGCAGCACATTTACTGTCAGTTAACAAGTTCCACGGCGTGAGTAATGCCCAACTAAAAACCAACCTTTTCCTTGCGAATGTTGAAAAACGCCCCAGACTGCTTGGCTCCGAACTCATTAGGGTCCGAAGGACCCCTTTTTTTTGCCACAAATATTTGTCGCTTCAAATTTCTTGACACTTCGGCCCATTTCTCAGTGGTTCGAGTTACGTTTCAGGGAGAGGAGGAAGTGTCAAGTTACGTATTTCTTTCTAGGTGAATTAAAAATACTTCGCTAATTTTTATAGCGTATTTTGGTGAAATATCAGCCGAGGACGCCGTAAAAAGCTAAAACAACGACTTTAGTAAAAATGCCATGGCCCTCCACACTAGCGACCCTTCAATAATCTAAGGTATAATCACAATAACAAAAACATGATAATACAGATCTGCTACCTAAACATAAATTTACATACATTTTTTTATCGAGAGTCATTTACTTTAAAGTTAGGTATTATCAGCACTTTTGCAGTGGTTTGGTGTAATAATTGTTCCTACCCCTATTTTGAAGGTTACCAAAGATGGGTCCCCCTGACAGGAGACCCCGAGATGAACGAACGCCTCCGCAAGAGAAGGACCTTCGCCGACAGCGCCCTGGAGTCGGTGCCCGCCCTCCCCCTGGCCCCGCTGCGCGCGCACACCGCCGCCCTGCTGCGCTCGCGTCTGCTGCACGACTGCCCGGCCCCCACACCCGCCCCCGCGCCCGTTTTCCTGCACCACAACCTCAACAACCTCGCCGTCAGCTCCTTCGTCAGAGATTTCATCATCAGAACGGAACAAATGAGAATGTTGCCATACGAAAACACCTTTTCCGTGTACAAAACGGACCATTTAAATTTGTCGGGGGGGTTTAGAGAAAGTTCGTACATGCAACAACCTCTTGGGTTGAGGGAGGACTTGGAAGCGGACGGAGAGAGGAGTGACAGAGATCTCGATCTGGAGTCTGGCAAGCTTTCTATCTGTGAAATAAATAGTTTGCCCAGTGGATGTGACCGACGAACCTCAGACGGGGCGACGAAGAATAAGATTTCCTTTTCTATAGATTCTATTATTGGCCTCAAATAAGATTTTGCAGTTAAATTCGTTCAATAATTTTATGTTAGTCTTCTGTATTTTCTCTAGTTACCTGTAATTATTGTTTATAAAATGTAAATAAAAAATCATCTCCATGAAATAAATGATCTAATGTACCCATTATTTAGTAAGGTAAGAAAATGCAATTGCTATAAATACTGAAGTGCAATAAAACGAATTCACATTAAAATTATTTATTATTTAACCAAGCAAAAGCAAAAATATAAACAAGCAGTTTTGTTTGGAATCTTAGTTGGAAAGTAACACGCATACAAAACCTTGCAATGTAGAAAAATGTCAAGTAGCGGATATGCCTTTTCTTCCATATTCCACAACTTTTGTGAAAACTTGGAATCGGTTTTTCCTACCGTTTACGGCACCTGTTTCAAGGTTTCCTTTGAGGTTAATACCACCTTCATAGTCACAATCACATTTTGAAGACAGCGGAGTCTGGTGTCTTCAAAATCATGAATCTAGAAGCCCAGCACAAGGTCATACTTGTGTACAGTAGTATACTTAAAGCAAAGCAATAACAATACAACGCTTGATGATTCATTTTATATACCTTAGATCTACGATTTGCCAAAAAAAGATTAAAATATTTCTTCCACGTTTGATTCTAAATCAAAACTACTATTTTTTTCTGGCATTTCAATTTTGTAATCAGCCCTCTTGTCCCCAGCCAGACTCAAACTGCACATCATATTCCTCTGGATCTCTGAAAATATTGTTAAATGCAGTCCCTTTTTAAAGATATGTGCGTCAACAACCATCGAGCCAGACAAATTCAGAGTGAGACCAGCTGTAATGTGTAAGGCCATGTCAAACTTAGAAATTGGAAATTCTCTATTGTCAGAGGTAATGTTAGATTTGGCCAACAACAAAACTGAAGTGTTTGCACCGATCTCTATTGGGAACCCGATAGATGTGGGGAAAGTGTAGGATTCCATTGCGTTTATTATTGTTTCTTGATCTATGAATTCTCCAGATTCCAAAGTTTTCCTCAAATCTACATCTTGGTCAAATTGTTTGAGGTGTTCGAATAAATCGTAAATATTATATGTGTAGAGCTCATTTCCAAGAACCTTCACAGATAGCTGTGCTTCCAGTTGTTTAATTGACTTCACTTGCTTCTGTTTTATATCCTCGTCGTCTGTTATGATATTATTCTCATGGTCTTCTTGCGACTTGTCTGAGTGTGTCTCAGAGTTGAATTTCTTGAGAATGATTTTACGACCGAAGGTCGCTTGTATCAGAGAATTGATGTCTTTCAAGTGACTGTCGAATTCGAAAATATCAGTCTTGTTGGAAAACATGGAGAGTCCAACATTGAATGCGGCGGCCCAGGGGAGTCTGTTCTTGTTGATGATATTTCTGCCAGCAACAAGGTGAGTGTGTAAAGTGGGGAACGACTTGTTCATGTCTTGAAAGGATGCGGAGTTGCCAATATCCAGCTGGTACTTGGAGCGGAAGAACTCATCGTGGAACAGTTCTGTGATGTTTTCCCTGATGTATTCTGGAAGTTGTGAGAGCGTCTGGGCGAGATGATTCCACATGAAGGATGTCACTGAAGAAAACATATTTTTCACTTTATTAATGGTACCTACTCGTACTGAAATTTGAATAACTTTCTTGCTGAACAGCATACACATGCTAATAAAAGTTTTTGTTGTTTTTATAGAAACAATTACCTTCATTGGTTTCTTCATATTGCAGTTGGAATCTGATGATCTCAAGCAGATTAGCAGGCTCGCATTTGAGTGCAATGAGATATGAGGCAATGCGGACTTCAACATCATCAATCTAAAAAATAAAAATAAATAATTAAACAATATCATTTTTAACTCTATTTAGATTTGGCAAATTTGTTGAAGAAATAAAAATGACTTACTCCTTGCAAGAGTTTGGAAAGGTCTTCACAAGCCATTCGGATGATGTTTGGCATTCTCCTCAGGGATTCCATCGCCGCAATTCGCAGTTGCCCCGGCAGTTGACGATCCTGCGACAGAGGTGAATTTAATTAGCAACTTACGATTACGCTACTAATCAAAATAATAATAACAAAGTCATTTCCAATAATTATTATCAAAAAAATATATTATTTAAATGTGATCAAATACTTATTACTATCTTACTTCTAAATTTGATGTATTTATTTTACCTGAATAATATCCATAATGGTTTTCAAGTTATTGGTAAGTCCTGCGTTCCCTACAGCTTTGAGGGAAAGCAATATATCAGCATGGTCGTCGGGATTTTCCTTGGGCGCGGTGGACGCCCAGTGCGCTTTGTTCCTCAGTCTAAAGTTAATAAACGTAAAACCATTGAATCGATATACAAACTAATAATCAACTTCTTCATTAACTGAAAAATCCTTCATCAGGATACAAAGTAACATTTCCACCAAACGAATTAGACTGAATGAAGTTTTTATATTTTAATAAATACTTTGTATCCTGATGAAGGAACCGTTGGTTCCGAAATATGTTGATACGTATTATTAAAAAACAGTAGTTAAAAGAAAATGTTTTTTTTTTTTAAATTTATTAACAATTAATTATTCCATTAGCATTGACATTGTACTATAAGTAACTTAACTATAACTGGGTATATACTCTAGTTTTGTCCTCAAAATATTCCAGTGATTCATAAAATAAATCCATACTAATATATTTATAGAGGGTTAATCGCTCGGTACAAGGAATATTTAATTTTCCATTGTTCTTAGTCTACTAAAGGACAGTGTACCGACCCATAGCATAACCAGTCACCAATGAACCTCAATGCAGACAACCTCAACTGTGCGGATGAGAGTGACTCACCGCATGGATGCAGCCCTGTGGGAGAGTGCGGCCTCCCAGCGCCCCACGAGCGCTGCTACCGCGGGCTCCTGGGAGCAGCCGTCCCTGCCCGCGCAGTAGGTGTACACCATGCCCGAGACGCCGAGGAAGGCCGACTTCTTGCAGACTTCGATGTCGAGCGCGGGCTAAAATTATCAAAAGATACGCAAGGTGAGACATTTTTTCGATTTTTTTCCTGTAATTCGTCCCAACTCCCTGGTCCCCGGAAAGATTGTGGATTAATGAAAATACGTATTAAGTTCTTATGCATTACCAATAAATTATCAAGCATTTCGATGGTGGGGTTCCTCACGAAAGGGAGAGATTTGAGCCAAGAGTTCATTGCAGGCGCATCGTCTTCCTGATTGGCAGCGACCAATACAAACTTGATGCTCTCCTCCGTCTTTATGAGAAAAAAGATATCCAGCATAAACCTGAAATCAAACAATTGAAAGTATTTTCATTTTTCGTCTCACTTCTACTTCTTCCCCTCGTCCTATTGAACCATCATCTCAACAGGGCGCCTCCCGGCGTCCCTGTCCTGGGCTACTTCGATTGCTTCCCCCCATAGCATGCCCAGCCTCTCCTCGCACTGCTTCTATGGTTGCTCTCTGGAAGTCTTCCCTCTGGAATCGCTTAGAATTTTTAGCGGAATTCGATCTTGTGACATTCTTAATACAAGTATGTGACCACAATTGCGACTTTCTATAAAGAGTAGCCGAGCATGGGCAATTCATATAACCATATAATGTAAAAGTTGTTATTCTATCATACTATAGAAATAAGATCACGAATCTCATAAAACTATATAATATGACCGTATGACACATATATTGTTGTGGAAATTCGTAAAGAATGCAAGGCTGATGTAAGCGTAATTAATAAGTTTAAGAAAGGGACGCTTAGATTCAGTTTTTTTATTAACGGACCATTGTCCAATAATTATATAAAACACACACCACGAAATTAGGAAAACAAGATCTGGAGAAGAAGAACAGCACATACATAATACATGAATGAAGCTACGACAAAATATACATTTTAGAGAACATTCAAGTCAAAGCCTGAACAAGGTTTTGATAGAATCCATGATGTCAGACATATTAAATTATATTCTTCAAAGTTTATTTTCGTCAAGACTGATAAAAATCATTTACACTGGTACCAAAAATTTCAAGGCCCTGGCTTGAGTTAACAAGTCTCGTCATTCAGGACAGTGGATAATGGTACCCATAATTAGTAGAGTGTTAATTTAGGAAAGGCAAGATGGTTTGGACATGTAAAGCGGATGAATGAAGAAAGGGAAGGAAGGAGAATATATGACGCAATAATAATTGTTAGAAGAAGTCGAGGACGTTGGAGGGAAATATTGCACGATTGGGCTAAAATACTTGAGTCGGATAATATCAAGAGTCAGAATAACAGAAGAGTATGTATAAGACGATGTGTGAATGTGAACGAAGCAAGGAGTTGTGTGGCAGTTTATCCACTCTGCCTAAACTGCGGAGAAACGGAATTAATACTAATAATTAATACTTAAGCGCAGCATATACACGTGGATCTGAATTAAAACTGGCAATGATAAAACATGTGTGATGCTTGATAACACCTTATTGAATTATTTGGTGTGGTTTTTTTTCTGTACTTTAGATCTTTAGATTTTATCGCTACTTTCATTTGGAAGAATATTAGGTTTCTAAGGGCGTGTTTTGCTTAAAATGACAAATACTACACTGTATACAAAAAATACAACATTTTATTATTTCAAAAAAAAAAATTCCAAAACCTTAAACAATACTACATGAAAATATTACATTAAAAAAAAAAAAATTTAAAGAGTGCGGAAGTCGAGATTAAACACAAAAACTACATTTTAAAATGTAAACATGGCTACCGCCTGAACGAGTAGCTAAAACCCAATGAAAAAATAGCGCTAAAAGTCAGTAATACCAGCAATTGGAAAATGAACATCTTTATTCGCTCTAGATAGGAAGATAAAAATTCTGAAATGTATGTATTTTCAAATATACATATAGTACGAAATGGCTGAGGACGCTAAATTTCATGACGCCTAAACAAACTATATACTTTTTATTCTTTCATAAAATTAACAAAGACATAATGTCAGAGGAATTTAAAAGAAAACAGAAAAAATCAAGCACACAAGCATCACCATTCAACTCTACAGCGAAATTCCAATAGAAATTAGTGAAATTTTTCATATGTATTCTCAATATTAATAATTGTTGATGGCCCATCTCTCTTGTTTCTAACTTTATATTAATAATGGTTAATGGCCCACCTCTCTTGTTTCTAACTTAATATTAATAATGGTTCATGGCCCATCTCTCTTGTTTCTTTAATATTAATAAATAAATATAAACAAACCATCTCGCTGCGGTAATGGAGTAGAAAGCTTCCGCCAGCTCTTCATAGGTGGCATTCCTAAAGAGCGCCATGACATTGGGTGAAGTCAAGAGGGAATGCATCAGAGTACCATCAACAGTCTTCAAGTGCGCCACTACATCATTTATACTATCCAGTCTGATTAGCTCACCCTCTTGATTTTCCATCTCGAAAAACAGACTTTCTTTTCTTAATTCATCTGAAAAATTAAAACACGGTTACAGTTATTATTTAATTTCAGATTATTGTTGAATGCATTTGGATTTGATGATCTTCGCGGCCAGCAGTTAAAATCGGTTCCATATCGAAAGATCGGAGGTTTGAAACCCTAACTAACTAACTTTCAATCAAGCCGTTTCGCCGCAGCTACCCCAGAGAGGATGAACTGCCAAACAACTCGATCTTGGCATACACTCCTTGCTTTATTCACATTCATAGATTGTCTCATTCATACTCTTCTGTTATTCTGACTCTTGACATGGCCCGACTCAAGTATTTGGTTCACTTGATCGTGCCATGTCGTCCTCAGGCGTCCCCGGCTTCTTCTTCCATACACATTCGCTTCATGTATGCTTCTTAAACTCCTTTCTTCGTTCATCCGCTCTACATGCCCAAACCATCTAAGCATCCCTTTCTTAATCTTACTCATTACCCACACATCAACCTGGCATTCTATGTGAATCTCAACAAAACCCGGCATGCACAAATAAATTTTATTCAATTTGTATGTATTATTTCTTATTTATGGCATGTTCCAGAGTGGAAGATACTCTCAGTATTGCCCTGGTGAAAGACCATCATTCAGAATCGAAACGTTACTCGAACTAGCTTTAGCCATCTTTAGTAACCAGATCTGAATCACTCGGGGTATGTTGTAAGGCTGACGGGAGGCGGTAGGCGATGAAAATGGGGAAAAGGAAAGTTGGTAAGTCCCTGGCCATTCAGATCTGGTCACCAATTTTTTAGTTTTTTTTTAAAGAAAGATAAGTATTCCCTGGTGAATAACCTGACAATACTTGAATCTCCTACTACCATCACAGTAAGTGGAAGATGTTGATTGTGTCGTGATGGAGGACTTAGCCAGCCGAGGAATTGAACTTACAACGTCTGGGTGAGACTCAGACGCGATGCCAACTCAGCCACTGACCAGTTGAATATGGTTAAAGCCATTTCAAGCAACATTTCGATTCTGAATGATCATCTTTCACCATGGTGATACTAAGAGTAAGTATTTATAACAACAACCACTCTGCAAATATACTATCTATTATCTTATTTTTAACATATTGACATAAAGCTGTTTGTAAGTAAAGGTGAGACATTGATATCATGTACAAATCAATTAAAGTATTACCTATTTGTGTTCTTTTGTGGAAAAAATTCTACTACAACATATATCTGACACTCCGTATAAGGTAGTGGTGGATCTTGTACACAATACACGATTCACACAAAATATAGGAATGATAGTGCCAATGTTACAAAATAACTATGGTCAACGAACCCTTGAAAACATTATTCCATTTATATGTATCAAGTTGCCATACGAATTTAAAAATAATTGCTCTATGACGAAATTCTCACTGATGTAAAAGTGTTGACTTCTGGAAAGTGATCTTGTGTATTGATGGTAACAAATACGATGGTCTCCTTGATTGTATATCTCCTTAATATCTGCTGTATTGACGCTATTTCTTTCTTTCTTTCGTTATCTTTTAAACAAATATGATGGTCTTCTTGAATATATATCCCCAGATACCAAGGAGGTCCTTGGTATCTGGGGATATCTTTAAAATTATTTAAGTTTTACTATCATATTAAGAGTCATTCTCACTGTAACAAAACTGTACTGCTTTATTGTATATTTCAACCTGTTCGATACCTTCTGACATCTTGATATTTTTATAATATAATGTGATTGACATTGTGTATCTAATTGGAGTCAATATCACTACAATAAAACTGTTCTACTGTTTTAACATATCTTTTGTTAACTTGTGTACATTGATCACAACATGCAGCACATACCAATTTTTTTTTTCTATTATTGCGCTACTATTTATATGATTATTCTTATTTTATTTATAATTTTTTAACTAAATTCCTGCTGACAAGCTACTTGCAGTAGCTTAGCGGCTATAAATTCCTATTTAATGAAAAATAATATTGTACAATTCAAAATAATAAATAATTTTTTTTTAAATGTGAAAAATTTATTTGTTTGGTTACGACAGGGATCGAACCCACGACCATCGTCAAAACACTTTGATACGCGTACGAGTAACAATGAAAGGGAACGCTTTTAATACATGACATTAAACAAGGATTAGTTTGTTGTTTTTGATTTTATAATATAATAACATATTGTTATACCTTTAAAAGCAGGCATTTCTTTCAGGATGACTCTATCCAAAGACAATATCTGGTTGATGCTGGTCACGAACATGCTCCAGGCCGTGTAAACTGGCAGGACCCTGTGTCTCTCTTTGCACGTCACCATGACGGGCTGCTGCGTGTCTCCCAGCACGTATTTACAAACACGAGAGCTCCTAAAAACCAATACAAGTAATAAATAATATAGAAAACAAACTATGTACTTACGTAATATATGTGTAACTATTAATTACGTGTAAAAAAAATCACATATAAACCTACCTCACTTGACTTGCCAAGACGGAATGTGAGAAGTTTTGTTTGAACAAAAAATATTAAACATTTTCAAATATAGAGAATAAAAATAATCATCTTGTAAAATATATTATAGGTAAGTATATAGGTATTGTATCCAGAGTTGTCCCGAACACAGTACTCGTACATATACATTGCTTGCACATGGCATGTTTTAAACTCTTTATTAGACTTCATATAAGTAAACTCCCGGGGAATTAAAAAAATATATTTGTTATTTATGTACAATTAAAAGAACACACTTGAATACTTTTCCAATATTGTATTTTCGAATACACTTTTTTTTATTTTATGGAAGTACCGCACAAGAGTCCCAACTGCTCTCAAGTGAGACTATGGCATCGCCAATTGGGGTATGTTGTAAGGCTGACGGTAGGGGAGAGGGAAAGGAGATGGAGAAGAGAAAGGTGGGGAAGTCCCTGGCTATTCAGATCTGGTCACCAAATGAGTCGAATGGTGGTTTTCCACCAGGGCGATACTGAAAGTATCTACCACTCTGGAACGTGCCACAAATATAGGTACTATATTTTATTTTAAATTAATAAATTGTGAAATAACACAAATTAATCAAATAAAATTTACTTGCACATGTCGGGATTTTAATCCGCGACCTCCAGATTCGTCGTCGAGGATCTTAACAAATCAACCACAGAGGCCATCTTATGCCTTTCTCACTAAAAATAATAATCAGGTGAAAACAAGACAAAATACTATTTCTCAATGACCTTTGGCAGAAGATATCATTATCAGAAGTCAGTACATATGCTTCAATACCCACAATCCTAAGTGTGTTATTTGAGTCAACTCTTGTTGTGCGACCTATTATAACTTATTAAAAAAAATTCAGATATCCGGTGAATCATTCTTCTTCTTTAGTTGCAAGGGTTGTTTGATATTTTTACATCTTACTTGAATAAATCCAATGGATAAATATAAGTTTCGTATTGGTTTTTATTAGTCACATAAACGTTAGGTCCTCCTCTGTTGAGGCACCTACTGAGGTCACTTCTCTTCTTCACTATTCTCCAACCATCCACTTCCTTGTTAGTGTATCGCTGCTGACAAGTTCCTTGAATATCGCTCTGTAACATTCAGCATTCATTACTGAGCATTAAACAAATGTGTGCAAAACTTAATAATTTAGTTATTTTTTAAACAATATGTTGTTTACCAAGACATCGGTGAGATAAATTATAGTAGTAGGTATGGAAAAATTAATAATTGTAGACAAAAAAACAACAAACACATATACAAATAAAATATGTAATTACATATATGGTCACCATACTGCTAAAATTGAATAACTGAAATAAACCTAAAAATGGGTTTTTTGTATAATTGAGTACTAAATTATGTTCCGCATGTCTGCTAAAATTGTCTTATTTATATCACCTGACTGAAGTTGAGTATTTTGGTTTTTAAGAGTGCTATTTAATTTTTCTTTTTAAAAATTATAAAATATATATATTACCCTTAATAGACCAAAGACATTTTTATTACGACAAATATGATCAATTTTATGAAAACATTTCTCTAATTAATAATAATAATTCCTAAGGAGATATTTAAAGAAAAGCAAAATCTTTAAAACCACTCTCCTGTATAATTTGTCAGTTTTAGCAGTATGGCGACGATATGCATAATATATGTTCGACTATGATATGATGGTGCACAAAAGAAACTAAAATATTTCTATCCCACATAATATAATTAGATGAGGTAGATATCCCAACATGGAACATGTATAATGTAAAAAAGTAGTGTATACATAAGAATAATGTGAGAAGCCAAAGAAGATTAAACCAAATATGTACATATATTACCCATTCGTGTTATACATACAAGAAAGGATATACATAATATTAAGCATGCTGGCGTTACGTTTACTCTTGTCTTCAACACATATCAAGAGGTACCTATTCATTGATTTATATGTACACCTAAATGCAGCTTTATTTCATTACAAGCTCATATGTGCAGGCAGCCAAAAGAGAATTGGTGGCCCCAATATCTATAGTAATGACGTTTCCAACTGCAGGGACATATTTGTACACCAATATGTCCCTGCAATACTATGAAAAAATTATTTAAGATTGGTACGTACTTCAACAACGGTGTGATTAGCATCCTCCGAGCTATACTGCAGAAGAGACACAATACCTCTCTTCACATTGAGGACCCAAGATGGCTCTGGGTCTCCGATGCATATCTCTGGAATGCTTCCATTGCTGTAATGTATGTGAACACTATTCCTTGTCAATGCCTCTGAGAAAGCTTTCACTTCATTTTCATCTTTGTTCACATTTTCTGAAGTATTTGTGCAACTTTGTAAGTTTGCATTTTCAATCTAAAGTCAGAAAGAAGAAAACTGTAAAACTTTACATCAGGTGTGTCTAACTGTGGTGAACGTATAACCAAGTGTATGAAAGGGACAATCGAGTATGAAAGAGACACCATGACTCATGGAAGTATATAAGCATATGACAGGTTATCTCGATCTTCTTCAAACCTCAACTTCATACCTCGTAACAATGCGACAGTGATACCAACATACAAGTTTGATTAATGACCACACAAACCCAGATATTTATTGGAGATGACATGCCACAGTACCTTGGCGTAGTCATTGCAGTTGGCGCAGTCAGTTATCGCAGCTGGCGCAACCAATCATTGCACTAACTCACAGACATTAATGTATACCACTTAATCGTAAAGACAAGACATGCTTTTAAAATTATTAGCATGTACATTAAGTGCATTTTTGTGAGCAAATCTTTCCGTGGACGATGCACACAAAAAATAAAATTAATGCACAATTTTCCAACAAACAACTTGACAAACTTTCATCAGAGCAGACATTGATGCATTAGCTTCCCAAAAACAAGGCCAAATGCTACGAGTTTAATGTTGACAGTGAGAATACAAATAAAATTTATAAGACAAATAAAGTTAAATTTATTACTTATTCAACTACAATATGTTATATTTTGAATGGCCCAAGATAAGTTGATCCAAAATGTAATCAAAAACAGACATATCTCACGTGTTTTTTTATGGTGTGAACGCAAAATATTATGTATCTAGGTACTCTAACTAGATCTCAACTTACTTTCATGATAAGTTCACATGGTGATAGAACGTATATTTCAACATCAGAAGTAAAAGTGAACCCTGAGTCTTTGTTTTGGGTGGCATCGTCAGATATGTTAACAGAAGTGATGACGTCACTGGCGTACGCGTACACATAAGTATGTCCAACTTTAAATACAGTCTGCTGCGTGGGGTCGCATGTTCCTGAGCATGGATATTCCTCCCCAGATAAAACTAAGTAAACAGAAGAAAATTATTTTTGATCGGTTAGTAAGCGAATCGACAAATGCATCGGGTTCCCACCCAGTTACGGGTTCAATTCATTTCCTCTGCTAAGTCCTCCATCATCGCATAAGCAAAAATTTCTTCTTATAATGAGGGGATACATACATACATGTATAATATTTATTTATTTTTTAAAGAAAGACGAACCTGAATTAACTGGAAATTTTTACTATTTACTAGGTTGCCATCCTAAAATAGTTAGCAGAGTATTAAACCCGCGACACCTGGGTGGGAACCGAATGCTTTGCACCAATCAACGAACTAACCGATCTATTCAAAATGTCAATCTGAGAAAAATATCTATAAAGGTAAAAAATTTAAAGTGAATTTTTTTTTTTATCTAGGTTCTTCAATTTATCATTCAAAAGCTCTTTCAAATGCTAACCAAATTTAAGTATTTTTGGGTTATGCCATTTGCTCAATGTCTCAATTATTTTAAACATGCGTCACGATTTACTCATAAAATAGTTATTAAACAAACATATAAAAAAAGAGTTTTTAAAATAGTTATTGAGAAATTCCCTTCTGCCCTTGTATTGTACAAAAACGTATTAGACTTACCAGATTTGATAAACAGAAAAACGAAAAACAACTCAAAATATAGAGCTACCATGATACGTGTCATATTCACCTGTGAGTTCACAACACACTAGTCTTTATATTTGCAAAAATATATTACGCCTTGATCCTTGATAGCCGAGAGCTGAAATGACCCACAATTTACCAATTTAATCTTTATTGAATAATAAGCGAATACATCACGGTAATGCAAGTGGATACTCTGCAGCAATGATACATTTATAAAGTGATATTTATTCCAAGTCTTACTGAACAAGTTCATAAAGAAATAACGGACGGGTTGTTAATAATAAATTCACTTCCTCAGTTTAGCGAAAGCCTCGTCAGATATTCCATGCAACATGAAACTTTGGAGCTACCTTTGAATATTACGCATGATAAATAAATCTTTCATCCAGGGTTCTGTTTTTGCATTCATGTAAATAAAGTATGCAGTTCTAGAAAATTCTAGATAACGAAAGTATTAATGCATTTTAGAAACATGATGATAAACAGAGAATGTGCAAGTTCAATTTTGTAAACAAAGAAATTATTTTTGTTGTGAATATTACACAAGAGTGCCCCGAGCAAGTGGGATGGCATCCCAAATTACGGCATGTTGTGAGGCTGAAGGGAGTGGGAAGGAGATCGGGAAGCGAAAGGTGGGGACATATCTGATTATCCAGCCTGGACACCAAACAGCCAATTTAAGTAATGTTTCAATACTGAATGACAATGGGGCGATACTGACAGTATCTACCACTCTGGAACGTGCTTCAAATGTACTACATATTTGGATGTCTGGACAGTGGCGTAGCATGGGCCATCGTCACCCGGGGCGGAATCATAATTGGCCGCTATTGTGATGTCATAAAAATAACGATATTGGTGTTGGTGGAAAAAAGGAATCATATGAAAGAGCGAAAAATATTTATTTCAAAACCAAAAGCTTAAGCTGAAAATTTGACTTTTCGGACCTTACGAGCAACAAAATCTAATCAATCTGGTCGTGTATAGTATAGCACAAGCAAATTTTGCCGCCCTCCTAATAGGGGCGCCCGGGGCGGTCCGCCCCTCCGCCCCCTCCCTTGCTACGCCACTGCGTCTGCACCCTTTACGGAAATGGTCTGCATTCGATCCCCGCAATGATTGGAATGTGCGACTATAGATTAGTTAGAGATTCGATTATTGCACTTAAAGTAAGTATAATTTTAAAACAAGTGAAAATCACCTAAATGCATAATTAAATCGTAAGATTATCATATGAGTTTAATTTTACCTTTATAATACATACATTTTTTTTTAATTATTCCTTTTTGGTTTCCATTTTTTTTATTTTTTTATATTAATACCCCACAAGAGTCCCAACTGCTCCCAACCGTCTAGAGCCAGTGAGACTATGGCATCCCCAATTGGGGAATGTTGTGAGGCTGAAGGTATCGGGGAGGGAAAGGAGAAAGGTAAGAGGAAGGTGGGGATATACCTGGGGATATTCAGATCTGGTCACCAAACACGGCTAAAAGCCATTTCAAGCAACGTTTCAATTCTGAATGGTAGTCTTTCACCACGGCTATACTGAGAGTATCTTCCACTCTGGAACGTGCACAAATATACTACATATTATTTTTAAATGAATTAATTGTGAAACAGCACAAATTAATTACATAAAATTTACTTGCGCACGCCGGGATTTGAACCTGCGACCTTCGGATTCTTAGTCGAGAGCCTTACCCCTACACCATAGAGGCCATCCATTAATTCTTCCGCATCCCAGGTGACCAGAGTATGTGAAGATGTCAGACTGTAAGCAACAAGGCTTGATACAGCAAGGAGTTAGGAGCAGAGACACATGCTACATGGACTGGCCAGTTCTGCCAGATGGCTGCCGGTACACGGAAATAAAGGAATTATATAAGTGACAAAACAGATTCTGCCTAGGTTATATTACAGAAATTATAAAAGTTTCACACTTAATTCAACTTAGAAAATTATTTAGTAATAAATTCTTATGAATACCTAGTACCTGCCTGGCCTGACTATTTCCTAGCATATTTGTGTCGCCGACTAGGGTGGCAATAATATTGTTATTATAAAAACATTTTAAAAGTACATGGCCTGCAATGACTGAATTAGAAGAAGAAGACTCAAGCGGTCATAAATATGTAGTTTTAACCTTTGGAACGCCGTGCGCCCAGAATCTAATACTCCTATGCGTGCCGAGAGTAAATTTGTGCCGGCCCGCCTGAGTCAATTTTCATAATAACTTAATCGTTTTTGCAAAATAATGTTTGTGTAAATTGTACCGTCTTATCAGATAATGTGTTTAAATATTTATAAAATTGTATCTATCATAAGTAGTTTCTCCAGAATAGCTACTTAAGATCAGAAAAATTATTTATTAATGATCGGATTGGCAATACCTGACATCCTGGCTGAAATAGGATTTTATGTCCCTGATAATTTCACGCGAGGCCGCCAACACAGGCTTCTGTTTCTTCCCAGGTGCAGAACTAACTTACCAATGGTGATGCCTCTGGGAAGACTTACTAGGTTAATTAACTGCCTCGCAGGAAATGTGGATATTTTTCACATGACCTACAATAATTTTAAGCACGAACTTATTATGTTATAACATTATGTTCCTACTTATAACTCTTTGTAGCTATTTTTGTTTTACCTCTGTCTTATATAATTGTCGCTTTTGCATTGTATTGGTATTTATAACTGTTTTTGCAAAATAAAATAAATAAATTCAACGAAAACAAATTTTTCGTATCTGATGAAGAGTCAACTCGACAAGTTGTAATTTTTCTTTAGCCATTTTTATTTTTTTAAATGTCACCTTAAAGGCGCTTAACAAAGCTGGAAAATGAATAAAAACTGTGGCTAAAATTACTATAAAAATATTTGAACAATTAAATTAAATTAATTATATAGCTTTTGTGGTCCACTTTATTCTTGCCTACCAGATTCTTCTGACAATCTGTTTAAAAGTATTATACTACATGATATTATATTAATAATGTACTTATTACCAAGGAGCAGAATTGTCAAGGATTTGTAAAGGAGCTTCCCACTCCACTTCGATGTTTGACAGAGATCTTTCTGTAAAAGTGGATGGAAAAGCTATCTCCGGAAGGTGGTGAGTGTGATAACCCTGCATTGGACTGCCCCTTCTATCTGATTCCACGCATGCAGAGCCTAACTGGCAATATAACACAACCAATCTGGTAACTTAGTCTTATCTAATAATCTGAGTCATACGAATATGTAATTTAGGCTTATTTTTTTTCCTATAATTCCTCTACCTGTGGTGCGTTTGAACCTGTTTTTTTTTAAATTTGTATACCGCACGAAAGTCCCAAATGCTCCCAACTGTCCGAAGCCAGTGGTACTATGGCATCCCCAATTGGGGTATGCTGTGAGGCTCAAGAGAGTGGTTGGGTTGGGAAGTACCCATCTACATTATAAATCTGGGCACCTTCATCCTGCTTTTCTTGTTTTTACAAACTTGTATAATTATTCCCATATCACTGCAATCATTATTTTATTAAATTCATGTATAAATTAAAATACATTTTAGGTGTACTTTTCACCCCCCATGCTTGGGCTACCTGCCATGTTTATATTTATTGTTTTTAACCTTTGGAACTTCGGTAGTGTGCCTAAGGTAAATTTGCATGCAGCCTGCCTGAGTTTATTTTTGTAACAACTTGCTTGTTTTTGCAAAAATAATATTTCTGTAAATTGTACCTGAACAGATAATTTCTTTACATATTTATGAAAATTGTATATATCTATCATAAGTAGTTTCCCCAGAATGGAAATGATTTGACATTGCCGATCGGATACGCAAGCATTCAACAGATGCAAATATTGGTTGTTTGATGGACAATTCCGGCGCACTAGAAATCAACAGTGCATGGATGCATACATTAATCCTAATACAACCTTTAAAAATAATAATATTTGGATAATTTGTATAGTGTCGTTTTTATGAAAAATCATCTCAATGGTGCTGTATAAATGTTGTTTTTTTCTTTTTCCCAATGCTCGATCTTATCACTAACTATAGACAATCTATTATTACAACTTATGGCTAACAAATGGCATTCATCAATTCATCGATCTGTAATACCAAACTATATATACAATGCATTTGACCCATGAACGTAATGTCGCGTTAAAATATGCAGGTTATTAATTTTATGTACAGACGGATAATATTATACAGGAATATAACTTACCTGGCAGGTCACTTGAGATAAACACTGTTTATTAGCGAAATTTATACACGGTATGGACATAATATTGCAAAACACATGTTTTCGGCGATATTATTTTATCCAGGTATTTATTTTAATAATTATTTATATTCTTGCTCGATTTTTGGAAAGGAAAAGAATATTTTATGATGGGTGGTACAGTACAGGGATTTGATTAGAATTTATCTTCCTAGATATGATTAGTCCCTCGATAAGAAACTGATTGAAGTGTGAGGCTTCAAATAATGTTAATAAAATAAGGTATTGTACATGTAATTAGGATATATAGGCATTACGTGAGTGGTACTCACAAGTATATTGAATTTAAGAGTATGAAAGTTTAAAAAGGTAGGATTTTAATTTGGACCCAAATTCTGTTGGACTTGTTATGCATCTTAGTTCCAGGGGGAGTTAATTCCAAGCCTTAGGCCCTGATACTTTGAAAACCAAAAACTCCAAACTTAGTATTTGGCTTGCGTTTAGATTCTATCAGCCTTCCGATAGCTAATGATGGTGCTGATCTAAGAGTTGACTGCCTTATACCGATGTTTTCCGGAACGCATAGTTCGGAGATGTAGGGTGGGGATATTTCATTGATGGATTTAAACACCATCCAGCACAGTTTGTACTGGATTTATTCGAGGCACTTGAGCCAGTAAAGGTTACGAAGGTGTTCTGAAATGTGTGAATATTTAGAGACTCCGGTGATGAGCCTTGCTGCAGCGTTAAAAACGGATAGAAGTTTGTTAGGTTAGTATTTAGGAAGACTGGCATAAATGCCGTTTATATGCATATTTACCTCACCAAGTTCTTAATCGTGAGGTAAATATGCATATGAGCAACTCTTTTTCTTGTTAGTTTTTATTATTATAAAAAAAAAACTATGAACCTAAAACCTACTTTATAATAATAATAATAATCGGATGATTTTTGTAGCGCCGTTTTTGTGAAAAATCACCTCAAGGGCGCTGTACAAATCTTACTTCCTATTCTTACATTATTCCTATATTACATCTATTACATTTTTTTTTTGGTCAGGCTATCATTACACATTATTTATAGACCATATAAAGAGATGCAGTTAAATTATCAAAACTAAATACGGCTTGATCTAAGTTTTCATACATGTTAAATTGAGAAAAAAAAATGCTAACTGTATTTATTCCTTACGATATATTGCAAAATGCTAATACAAATGATAGGAGTTATGTGAAGTTGGGCGGCGGGTGAAGACGGGGGCCGGGGGAACTGATCCATATCCATATCCAATCATCTTTGTCTTTGTTGGTGACGCCCCTGGGCGGCCTGACGGGACGCTTGGTGTTGGTCTGCCCGTACGCCAGGTAGCGCTTGTCGGCCGGCTTCAGGATCTGGCAAGAGCACACCAGCGTGTCGTCCATTTCTCGCCCCAGCCGGTGGTGTCCTTGTCGGGGTCGGACCACAGCAGGTCGCAGAGCAGCCTGGTCGGGCACGTCCGTGGGCCGCATGATGCACCGGATCTGCTCTGTAGACTGGAGGTCAGAACTCAGGTCGCCGTGACAGCAGAAGATCTTCTCGTCAAATGTCTTTTCCTATTGCGCCTTTCTCGGCAGCCACGAAATCTAATTTTACGGGTTGCGGTTGTGGTACAACGTTCAAGGTTATACAACGATATCTTTGCAGCAATTAAATGGTCCAAAATAACACATTCACTATTAAGTTTGCGTTGTGTAGCCCGGTCGTAAACGATATTGTTTACAATCACCATAGTTCAAAGAATAACATTGTAAATCATCCATTCGCTTTGGACACTTCACTAGGCTTTTAACAGGCAAAGGTCTTTTAACAAGCACATGTGGCGAACGCCTTCGACCGATGACCGATGCTTTTGGGTTAATTTAAAACAACGTGACAGATTTGAACTTAAAATGTTTGGGTTTTTATTTGATTTTTTATTATAAACTTGATTTAAGCCCGAAACGGCCACACTAAAATTATATGATTTTTATAAATGTAACCTATAAATTATTGCAGTTATTTTACGCTATTTTAACACCGGAAAATTAAGAACTTGGCAATATTTTCCAGATAAACTGGAGCGCTTATAAAAAGCTATATAATACAATGTTTTAATTAGATATAAAATGGGTTTTTAGTTTGGTTTTATTTTTTCGTAAATAAAAAAAAAATTACCTAAAAACCACACCAAAACTTGAAACTTTAAATGAATTAAACTGCGTGATTTTGCTTCTCCGGTGACTGAAATAGTTGTAATTAAACTAATAAAAGTGTTTCTCATTAATTTTGTCCAAATTAAGAACGTCGCGCTAATGCATAATTAATCATGATGATTGACGAAATATTTCTTATTATTTTTACATTCATTGCCATTTACATTGTTTTTTTTTTAAATTCAAATAATAAACAAAACAATGGTAACAATTATTATTTTTATAAACAATAATTATTAATCTAAAACACTCATCCAAATTGAAAAAACCTTCCGAGCAAAGATAAATGTCGCCGGCAGGACTCGAACCCGCACCCTTCTAATGTCCGGTTAGATGCTCTACCGTTGAGCTACGTCGGCTTATCACAAACCCGCCAAGTTAATCAATATATACTAGTGTTCCATTCAATAATTACTGTTTTTATTATATTTTCACCTATAAACAACCAACTTTATTAGAATGAGAGAGGCTTGTAACGGCTAAATCCCTCAAATAGATGGCGTCGAGACAAATTATGTCTACATTTTATTGGTGAAAATTGCTGACTTGTCAAATATTTATTAATTGATAAACTAAGTTGTAAACTTAAGACAAGATTTTTGTGCATAGCGCAAAGGGTAACAATTATTATTTTTATAAACAATAATTATTAATCTAAAACACTCATCCAAATTGAAAAAACCTTCCGAGCAAAGATAAATGTCGCCGGCAGGACTCGAACCCGCACCCTTCTAATGTCCGGTCAGATGCTCTACCGTTGAGCTACGTCGGCTTATCGCAAACCCGCCAAGTTAATCAGAGTCCTGCCGGCGACATTTATCTTTGCTCGGAAGGTTTTTTCAATTTGGATGAGTGTTTTAGATTAATAATTATTGTTTATAAAAATAATAATTGTTACCCTTTGCGCTATGCACAAAAATCTTGTCTTAAGTTTTTAAGAACTTTAGTTTATCAATTAATAAAACAATGGTAGTTTATTCCAACCTATAAAAATATGTAGTACATTCAAAAGATTATTTTTGAACTCATCTTGTTGTCTTGTCTACGCAAAATGTTTTGTTTTTACCAAAACAAAACATTTTAGCAGAAGACTAAAATGTTGATGTATCCTTTTGTAATACCTATAAGAAATGACCAAATTCACAGACATACTTAGTTTCTAAAATGTGCATTTCAGGTAATAATAATTCCCAGACTAGACCGGCCATAAAATAAATTAGCACAAAGGCTAGCCGAGCCTATTGTAAAGTACTACATCGTAAAATAGTCCAACCCTTAATTACTATTTTAGAAAGTCGGCAATTCCTTTGAGATTTTATTGGACAGCAATAAAAACCTCAAAGTAAATGAGCCGCCCTGCAAAGCGGCCTGCAAAACAATACGGGTAGTAAAAAGATCCCTACAGGTAGACAGGCGACAGGGGCTCTCTGACGAGAGGACAGTCGGGTTCAGTCTTCCGCGCAGGAAGGAGGGTTGGCTTGAAACTTCCGATCAGGAAGGTTCCTATTCTCGCTCCTCGGAGAGGCCGCCCAGGTCCTCTGACAACGAGTGAATTTTACGCTTCCATCCGAGAAGGAAGTCCGATCTCCGCCCTTCGGAGATCTACGGCAGAGTCGCCCAGGCTCTGTTCCGCGAGTGAGTGTTACGCTTCCGTCGCAGTAGGCGATCTCCGTCCTTCGGAGATCTACGGCAGAGTCGCCCAGGCTCTGTACCGCGAGTGAACCCCCGCTTCTGCCCAGGAAGTTACTGATCTTCGCCCTTCGGAGATCAAACCCCGGAGACCGCCCAGGCCTCTGATTATCGCCGCGTTTGTACCTACTCCCGATCCGGAGGTACTTGGATACCTAGTGCGAACGCGAGGACTCTGCATACAAAGCAGCCACTGGACCCTGGACAGCCATCAGTAAAGGGAAGTGCCCCTGACTCTCATGATAATTCTTCCACCCTGTCAGCCAAGTGAATCTCTAACTTTAAGAAACAACTTTTTCGTACAATTAAGCCAGTGAACCTCTAATTTTAAGAATACAACCTTTTATGTAGATTTAACGAAGTAATTAGTTAATTTTAAGTACAAAGACTTTACAAGTAGATTTAAGTACTGGCCTATCTAGTTTTATTGAATTATTGTGTTTAATTAAGATTAACTCTAGTTTAAGACTAACCCCACGACTATCAAAATAAATGACTTGTAACTACCTAAGATTGCTTTTCAGTTCCTAACCTTTTTGCGTTATTCCTAGAATTATACCCACTACACTTGATATAGCCTTTTGTAATCACCTAAAATAATTGACCGAATTCACCGAAATATTTAGATTTAAAATGAGCATTTTAAATAATAGGAATTCCCAGATTAGACCGGCCATAAAATGAATTTAGTACAAAGGCTAGCCGAGCCTATTGTTAGGAAAAATCGTAACTTAAATAATATAATCTTAACTGCTATTTTGGGAAAGCCCGCAATTCCGTTAGAATTTTATGGGACGTCAATAAAAGATAATCCCCTCAAGGGAATTGAGCCGCGGATGGAACGACCGCTGAACAATACAGGTAGACAGGGAGACAGAAGCACAGTGGGCTCTAGGAGACAGTCGATTGTAAGAGTCCGCCCAGGACGGAGAGTCGGGTGCAGTCTTCCGCGCAGGAAGCAAAGTCGCGTGTAGTCTTCCGCCAAGGAAGCACGAGTCGTGGTAAGAGTCCGCCCAGGACGGAGAGTCGATTGTCAGAGTCCGCCCAGGACGGAGAGTCGCGTGGAGTCTTCCATCGAGGAAGCAAAAAGTCGGTTGCAGTAGTCCGCCCAGGACAGACGAGTCGGTTGCAGTAGTCCGCCCAGGACACCTAGCCAAGTGAAACCTTCCGCCCAGGAAGGTTCCAATTCTCGCTCCTTTGAGAGGCCGCCCAGGTCCTCTGACGACGAGGGAATTCTACACTTCCATCCCAGAAGGAAGTAACTGCTCTTCGCCCTTCGGAGATCAACATCGGAGACCGCCCAGGCCTCTGATTATCGCCGCGTTGCACCTACTACCGATCCGGAGGTACACGAATACGTAGTGCGAACGCGAGGACTCTACATACAACGCAGCCACTGGACTCTGGACATCCATCACCAAAAAGGGAAGTGCCTGACTATAATGATAATTCCTCCCACCTTGCCTAAGCCAGTGAACCTCTAATTTTAAGTACAAAGACTTTAACAGTAGAATTAAGTAATTACCTAAGTCAGTGAACCTCTAATTTTAAGTACAAGGACTTTAACAGTAGAATTAAGTAACTGCGTATCTAGTTTTATTAAATTTATTATGTCTAATTAAGTTTTACTCTAGATTTAAGACTAATCCCACGTATATAAAAATAAATTACTTGTAACTACCTAAGATCGCATTTCTATTCCTCCCTTTTTGCGTTATTCCTAGAATCATACCAACTGCCCGAGCACCCGTCATATCACACTAACCACCGTCTTATCAATGCGTATGAAAATAAAGTTTTATGTGTAATGTTCGGAAAAAAGTTCGCAGGAGACGCGGCTTTATAATATCTCTATGGAAAAAGATCCTCTCTAGTCCCTTGTCTACATATCTATGGTTGTCTAGTTCAAAGTTCAAACACCAGCTGATCAGCCGACAGCTGTCAGTAGTGTCTTCTCATGTTTATTGATACTTACAAATTTTAATAATTTTTAAATGATATATTAACTTAAATTTAAATATATTTATGATACATTTAAAGAAAGTGAACTTCCGAATATCTATGAAAATAATATTTTGTATTATTACCTACTATATTAATTGGTATAATCTCTGAATAGGCATAAATGTTTATTTTATTGTTCCATTTTCAGATTTTTAGTTTATTTTCTAAGATTGTTAGTGACTTGTACAAAAATAAAGACAGTTTATAGCTTGTGACGCCTTTACAAAAACAGTAAGTTCTGTCTAACGATAATTGTTTCATTAAAATACAATGTTTTTTTCTAGGTGCCATGATACTACCAGCTATCATTTGTCACTTGCATCAGTGCAGGATTGGACAATTAATAAAATTTCGTATTCGGTTTAACATGCTCACGATATTTGTAAATTTTTATAAAAAAATATTTTTCTTTTTCAGATAAAGTGCCTCAATGACTTCCACAAAATCATTCTTTTATTTTGCTTATGGCAGCAACTTACTTGAAAAGAGGATACGGATTCAAAACTCATCAGCCATTCGCAAAAATATTGGGCAACTGAAAGTAGGTTCCAAGTTACCAAAAAAATCCCTGTAATCAACAACTACACATTCTTTAATTTGTAAAATTTCTGCTTTGACATAAAATGTTGTTCTTTTATTCCATATATTTAATTTGAAAGCAATGGCAGTCTGCCTGTGATGTCAGTAGGGTCGTTTAAAAATGACTCATCGTTACTATTTTCAGGATCATAAATTGGATTTTTTTGGCTTCAGTCAACGCTGGGGGGGAGCGTCAGCTACCATTGTGCCGAGTGTTGGCCACCAAGTATGGGGTGCAATATGGGAAATAGGCATGGAAAATATGGCGGACCTAGACAAGTAACAAATGTTTAAATCCTTTTTATAGCTTGACATTGTTAACTTTGCAGAAGTCCAAAAGTGGAGCTAAGGGCGCCATATTTTTTTCTTATTTGACTGCCAAATGAGTTTATTCAAACTTTTTTTGTTTTTATGATGTGCGATACAAGTGGAAAAACCACGAAAAGTGATTCGTGAAGCATATTCAGATTTTTTTTTAAATCATATGTAATCCAGGTAATTAGGACAAATTACTACCAGTTTAAGTTGTATTGTCAGATTTGCAGAAAATAATGCAAAATAGTATTGAAAGTTATTAAATTGTTTTGTTTGTTTCAGTCAAGAAGGTGTTGCAGAAAATATATACTTTCCAAAAACTGTAGAGGTAGAACTAGCTAACGGTGGCACCCTGCAGTGCCGAGTTTACCAGCGTGCTGTAGATCCCTCTCTGGTGAACCCCGGCAATGACCTCACACCCGATAAGCCCTCACTCCTCTACAAGGAAACCATCCTGCAGGGAGCCGTGGAAAGCAATTTACCAAAAGCCTACTTGGAAAAGTTAAAGGATATATCCCATAATGGGTACCAAGGACAGGCGCAAATGGGACACATCCTTAACATTATGTAATATGACCATGTTATTATTTTAAGTGTTGACATTTAAATTCTATTATTGATTTATTATAGAACCAAACAGATACTACATATTATTTTTATTCTAACCTGATCATTATCATAATAAATGTACCCACTTAATAATGGGAAATAATGTTATATTTATTTTATTTTTAGTTGTATCATATAAATTTATATTACAATAGACATTTTATAATATTATACATATTCGTAATGAGTTAGAAAATCTCGTTTCCGGAAAGACAACATTATTTCACCCAGATATGCCCATAAAAAAAAAATTACTATATTTTTTTGGTCATGTTATAAAAATACAGTTTACCACCATACTACACATATTTGAAAATGGTACATAGATTTCAAAAAAATTTCCTCCCTATCTTGATTCCAGAGCGAATAAAAATTAGCATTATTCATTTCATTTTCAGGCAGTACCTAACCATGTTTATTTTAGAAAGAGGATTTTTGTGTTTAATCTCAACCTCTGCACCCTTTTCATTATTTTTTTTTAGTACGAGTTTTGAATGTGTGTTTTGTAATTGTTCAATTTTTAAGTAAAGTTTTTGTTTTACTGAAATTGAATAAAATTCTACATTTGTCGTTTTATGTGAAACACACCCTTAGAGAATTAATGTTGTCTCAAATTAAAGTAGCAATACTTTTTAAAGTATTGAAAAAAAAAACAGGTGTCTTATCAACCATCAAATATGTTTTATCACTGCCAGTTTAAATTCAGGTCTTTTTTTTAACAAAACTACAGTTACCTGCATTACAGATAGTACCTAGGTGCAGAGGTAGAATATATATATATATATATATTTTATTTATTAGAAACACGACAAAATTTTTACATAAAAGCATCATACATAATACATATATATACAATCGGCGTGTAATCTCTAATTAATGTGTTTACAACATGTGTGGTGTACGCAATAAAGTTTATGGATTATTTAGTTACAAATGTCAATTTTTATTTACCCATCTTACTGAAACTCGGTTCATGTAAAAACATGATAGTGCAATAACAATGTTGTTTGTTTGCACGGTGGCCAAATAAACGAAGATGTTAAACATGTTGAAAGCTAAATAATGTCACCAAAAAAAGGTTCAAAGATTTTACTTGCTTTAAATATAATTTTAATTTTATTTATAAAGACATGAAAAAATCATCAGATATGGCTTTTTGTATTGAGATTTTAAATACACTTTTGGAATTACCCCCCGATCCACCTCCTACCCAAATTCAGTTCGCGCTCAATTTGTGCGAAAGCGACGCAGCAAAAAAATTTCGTGAGATTTACTTAGAATATGTCAAACTAACTAACTGACCATCACGCCGTTTCTCCGCAGGGGTAGGCAAAGAGGACGGACCGCCGAACAACTCGATCTTGGCATACACTTCTTGCTTCATTCACTTTCACACAACATCTCATACATTCTCTTCTGTTATTCCGACTTCTGACATGGCCTGACTCAGGTATTTGATTCACTTGATCATGCCATGTCTTCCTCGAACGTCCCCGGCTTCTTCTTCCATTCACATTCTCGTCATTTATTCTCCTTACTTCGTTCATTCGCTCTACATGCCCAAACCATCTAAGCCCTTTCTTGATCTTGCTCACTATGCTTACATCAGCCTTGCATTCTTTACGAATCTCAACATTTTTCACACGATCATAAATGGTTTTACCACACATTCGTCTCAGAGATCTCATTTCTACAGCATTCAGTCTACTTTCATCCTTCCTCTGCCAGTTCCATGCCTCACTGCCATATATCAGGGTTGGTATCAGCACTCCATTGTGGACTGCTAGCTTCGCTAGAATATGTCGCTAGAATATGTCTAGAATATGTCGCTAGAATATGTCTAGAATATATCGCTAGAATATGTCGCTAGAATATGCTAGAATTTGTCTAGAATATGTCGCTTACTAAATTCGGATTTTGACTGAAACTTTTTCAGCAGTCATTAAAATTTTATTATATTCCTGAGTTGGGATGAGGGGCATTTTTTTCAAAAATAGCATCCATTTAGTCACAAATATTTGCCAAAGTTGCCTCCTAAAAATATGAATAAATTGTTATCTTTATAAATTATAAATTGTTTCTAAATTAAAACAAAAATAAATAAACAAAATACTTCTCATCCTTACTAGATATTTGCTATACCTTTTGATTAAAAAAATATGTCATTGGGTTTGGGTTGGCCTCTAATTCCAAATGAAGCTTTGTATGAAACAGGCCGCGCAGCCGTTCCGTAGATCAGGAACGGGCGTAATTTTTTTTCAACTTTTAGAATGGTGAGACAGACTTGTTCCGGGGCGTATTTCTTTAGAGAATTACCAGAGGAAATTGAAATAAAAGAAATTAATTTTAAAATTAAATTAAATTTATGAAAAATTGTTACTAAAATGTTCATGTATCGAGCACAGGTATGTATCATTTTTATTTTAAAACGATAAATAAAGCGCGTTTTCCAAAGTTAAATTTCAAATTCCAAAACCGCTTCGCTCAGCGGAGACAAGGACTATTACCATTATTGCCAAGTCAAAAACTAGAAACTCGATTAATATATTTTTGCCGTCGGCCACACTGCTGGCCCACCCAATGACAGCCGCTACACACTTGGTTTTGACCGGAAATACTAGGTCCAAACTCCAGTCCATTTTTTTAAATCAATAATGACGTTCCAACTTAAAAACCAGAATATATTTTTTTTTTCTCTAAAATTAGTTTTCATATTTAAAATAATTTTCAATTTTTCAAAGTCCACCAAAACGCTCCAAATCTATGGCCGGTCGGTTTTGATGAGTTTTGAGGTTAGAAAGTTAAATGTCAAAACAAGGATGAGCTTTACCGTACATCATTTTATATTATATTCCTAGTAAACCATAAGTAATAAAATTATGTACCTTTTTAGAAACTTTAACTCGAAGAATAATAATAGTAGAAATATAGTAGGAATTATAATGTCACATCGCCAAGTTACCGCTTCATATGAAAATATAATAGTAACAGTATTAAACATTAATAGTAACCGTATTGATAATTGGTTTGCTCATGAGTATTCTTATTTCTTTCATTAATAATAATTTAATTATCATTAATTACAATTATACAGCTTAGAGTCACCCAAATTAAATTAAAATTTTGCCAAAACTAAAAAAATACACATTAAAAATACATAACAAAAATGAAAAAAAAATTCATATTAATCTAAAAACAGAATCCCACGTAACGTCAGATGTTCCAAATACAATGGTACCAACATGACAAGGAATTTTGAAGAGATGATTTTTTTATTCACTTTTATATAACTATTTATAAATTCTATGTAATAAAAGTAATATATTCAGAATCGGCGTTGGATGATCTATATGAATACATTTTTTTATAGCCATTATGTTTTTCACTGGAGTTCCTTATTCCGTTCTCCTTTCCTGTGGCCACGCCTCTTCTGGGCCAGGAATTTGTCGCCACTCGGTTCGTTTTGCCCATTTATTGCGAAACCACTGGGCCACCCACTCTTGCGGAAGCATGTGTTATATTTTAACAAGAAATAATAAATAATATTAGGTATTGAGGTTTCGTTTCTTTCAATTTTTTTATTCTCATCCGAGA
This sequence comes from Halesus radiatus, assembly GCA_022606495.2. Lineage (NCBI taxonomy): Eukaryota > Metazoa > Arthropoda > Insecta > Trichoptera > Limnephilidae > Halesus > Halesus radiatus. Next base: position 2,427 of record JAHDVE020009225.1, on the reverse strand, counting down.
GTAGAATCGACGCATAATATTAACATGTTATATTTGACAAAATTATTTCATCAGCCATTTGATACTCCTTTGGTATAAAAGCAAAATGCCTTTGATTATATTGATGATGTAAATATTTTATAGGCAACAAGTTTTATAAAAAAATTACACAAAAACGACACCCGTATTTTTCTTTCTAAAACTATTTTATTGAATAATATATTAATATCAATAATATGAATCATTAGCAAATATTATTTCGATTTATCATAACAAAACTATCCTAATTTCCTTCTAGCTTCTCTTTTATATACGTCCATTTTTTTGACCATTTTATTTTATACCCCACGTGCGTCAACGATTTGTTTATCTGCCAAAATAAAGATCTGATCAAGGCGAACTATTTTGAGGGTCTAGGTTCATCCCAATGTTCGAGCGCGGCAGTAGAATATCACATCATCAGTAAACTGATACTTTTCTTCCTGCCGAATGGAGACTGGGCGCGCTAGACGAAATCTACCAGATAAGGCCGTTGTTTTGAGATTTGACGTTTCATTGCGCTGTCAAACCCTCATGAACTGTAGATGACAAGAAAGCAAAAATGTCATGTTTTGACTCTCTCCGGATTGTTAATAGGAATAATATTCATCGTAAACATCTACTTCCTTCTTCCTTCATGTAATAAGCAGCGAACCCGTGAGCGCGAGAAAGTCCTCGACCCAACGCAATCAAACCCCGATAAAGACAATTAGTGACAAGTTCATTCCAGCGTATTCAAACGTAAATACAAATTTTTATTCAATATTTTATGAATTAAAAAGACAATTAACATTGAAAAAAAACGACAACATTTCCATTTCCGCGATTTGGACGGCAGCCAAACAGGTAATCACTTTTCCTAGAGTATTTTATTTGTGTTTTTGTATGGAAAATTATTAACGATACGCGTCGATTGATTACAGTGGCCTTTGGATGGGTTCATATATTCCACAATCGACCCACTCTTTGCCAATGTTCTGGAGGCCCTCAGGACCTCGAAAATAATTCGCGCTGAGAACTCACAGAAAGGAACTCAACTTAAGTTGTTGCTCACACTTGAGGTATGTTTACCATTTTGTTGACTTTATGCCCAATATAAAATATCATGTCTGATCAGATTCACAAATGTATTTTTACAAGTACAAATTAATGATTGCCGGTACCGCTGCCTACCTGTTTGACTGCCCATAAAAACAGCCCACGTCGTGTTATCCACAGTCATTGAATAAAAATGGTAACTATTATCAGCAATCATTATTTCTGAAATAATGTTAGAGCTTAAAGCCGTAATAAAATATCATACATTAGAATATTTATCATCTAAATGGCTTACTTGTAAAACTTTTTGTAATCGTTGAAGGTTTTACAAGGGAGCCGACGATATATGAAGATTACACACTCGAATTGAACGTATCTCCAATAAATACTTCCCAAAAAGGATCAGTCCCCACAGAAAGCTGACGTACCTATTGTATTCCTCGTAGTATTGTTATTGTTTAAGAAAACTATGTCGCTATGATAAGTAGGTAATGCTGGGTTCCCGCCTTATCTATTCTATGGTCTATCTCATAGAATGAACCTTTCTATGATAGACAGGAATTGTAGCGCGTTCACACTTGCTCTATTTCAATTATGTATTTTGTATTTTTAGCTCAAAGTGACTCAGCAAATCTTCGAAAGAAAAAGTATTTTTTTATTGGACATAACCGTAGACATTACTATACTGTGCGCAGATGGCAGCGTTCGCGTAGCAACTGCCGTTTGCACAGTTCTATTCTATGGCCTATTTGAAATAAAATTGAACTAAAGTTGGAGTCTATTCAACATTAGGCTTCTATTCTATCGTGCATTCTATTTCATAATAAGCCTGTTCTCCCTGATCTATTTCATAGAATTATTTCGTAGAATAGATGAGGTGGGACATAGGTTTATGTAAATTACGATGGGGCAGTTTTGGGCAATATTACCCTGTTTTTAGATATTTTTTTTTAATTGGACACCTTTCGAATTGCAGACACAATAAATTATTCTTTAGCTTGTTGTGAAAATAACTCACCTGAAATGCAAGAGTCCTGTCTTTTATAGGGTGGACAGAATGTGCTCTTCAAGCCGCAGTGGTACGCTCGAGACTTTGTCATTCGAGGTTCCGTGTACTCGGGAAAAGATCGGCACAATGCAGAGGTGGTGGCGTCCTACCTGTCCATGATGCTGGACATCCGGTGGGTGCCGCTGGCCGTGCTGAGGAGACTCGACGCCAGGACAGAGATCTACGAAGTTGCCACTCCGCAGCTGAAGCAAACCATGTTCACTAAAGGTGCAATAATGCATTATACGTTCCGATACATATAGGCTCCGTGTGATTGTAATAAGTAACGGACTTGATTTATCCAGAGAACGGGACCATGTGCA